>VDFB02035680.1:0-26347 GCA_007258455.2 Sequoia sempervirens | reverse complement strand
TATTCTTCTAGAAACTTGACTTTGACTGGCGCCTTTGAATTTGTTTCGAAAATTAGATTTAAATTCACCATTTTTGAATCCACCAGCTGGAGCTCTGTCACTTGAATTCGAAATTTTAACTTCATCATCTGCTCTGGAAAATTCATCTTCGAAGAATTTAAACAAACTTATCTAGGCAACTCCCTTCAGATTCATCATTCGAAGAAAATTCATCTTGAAAACTTATTTTATCCATTTTTGCCTTAGAAAATTTAAAATTCTCCCCTAGGAAAATTCACAATTCAAGCACTGATTAAATTCTTCACTGAAAAAGTGTCGGCGAAGCTCAGAAGACTTGGAAATCCATTCATCATCGCAAATGTTCAGTACCCAGAAGCAAATTTTCTTCAGAACGCCTCGAATCGATGGGTACCCAACGAACGGGTTCATTTAAATTTTCGAATTTTGAACCTTAGAAAAATATTATTTCCATCATTTAAATTCGTTCTTTGCTTGCGATCACTCTGTGTTGCTCTGACCTCTCGAAAAAATTGAAGAACTTGAAATGTCCCCATCTCTGACTTCATCACTGAGAAAAGTTGCTCGCCTCGGAAAATTTTATCAATTGAGTTCTAGGCATATTTTCAATAATCTTCCTTAGAAAATATTTTAAAATCCTCTTGCACCTTCGAAAACTTGCCTTAGAAAATTTTGTTGATTGCCAGTGGAGAGGAAATTTTTTTTCTCATAGAAATTTTTTTATTCATTCCCGGCATGCCTTGTACATTTTATCTCTACTTCATCCCGTATCACTTCACACTTAGAAAAAGTTCATTTAAAAGCCCAACGCCTTAGATAATTTTAACACCTAGAAAATATTTCATTTCTTACCTGAGGCGCCTAGCACACTTCAAAAATATTTCAACTCCTTCAAGATTTTTAAAATCACCTTATAACTCCCTTACTCCCTAGGCGCACACTTCATTTTAATTCCTCACACTTTCAAATATTTTCCAACGCCTAGCATTTTCTAACAATACACCACCTTCAACGCCTAGCAAGATATTTCTAACACCTATAACCTTAGGCGCATATCACACCTTGAGAGGGAATTTAAAAAATCACGCCCACCACCTTTCCTTCACCACCCTTGGCGCATATCATACTTAACTTACCTTGGGCGCATTTTACACATGAAGAGGGATGACGCCTTTCTTTTACCATCTTTCACCATGTCTTGGTAACATTTTCGCCTTATTCACCACCCTTAATTACTTTTCACATGCAAACATGGGCGCATTTCCTTGTAGGAGGAGGACGAACTTGCAAATGCCTTGACTTTTCAACTTCCGTTTTTTGTCTTCATGTGAGCTCATTTGGGCGCATTTAGGAGGGTGAGGAGGACGAGCATGCAAGTTGGGCGCATTTTCATACTAGTGGAGGATGAAATCTCCAACATCTTTGGGTGACCCCTCAACTTCCGATTTTTGTCCTTACATGGCCCAGTTTGGGCGCATTTTAGCCTTGAAGAAGGACGAGTTTGCTTTGACCTTGTTGACTCTTTGAAAGTTGGGCGCATTTTCATGCTTGTGAAGGATGGGCGCATTTTGACCCCTGAGGCGGATTTCTCATACTTAGAAACTTTTTCAACTTTTTCCTCTTCCATTTTGGGCGCATTTGGACCCCTGAGCAGGACGAAAACCTTTGACTCTCTTTGACTTTCCTGCCTTGGGCGCATTTTGCCCTGGGTGGTGGATAAACTCACACTTAGAAATTTTTCATGCCTCTAGCTGAGATGGGCGGATTTCTCCATGCCTGCCAGACGAAGTTTCAGACTTAGACAAATTTTTCATCATCCTCGCCAGCCTACGTGCCCTGCTATTTATAGTAAATTCTCTGAATTTGGACTTCTGAAGCTTGGAATGGCCTGAAATTTTAAACATAGCGTCTTCATGCCTTTATCAACTTGTCGACACTGCAACTTTTAGTCACCCTGCTATTTATAGCCTGTTTCTGAGGGTGGCTTACTAAAAATAGTAAGCTCTTGATTCTGATAGCTCCCAAGCTCCGATTGAGTTGAAATTTGGATGAGGCGCTCCTCACCACGTGACCTGTTGGCTGACACTGACACATGCAGCTGATTTACTATTTTTAGCACGTTTCCAATTTGACTTACTATAAATAGTAGTGCTCCGTTTGACGAAATTTCACCCGACCCGGATATTAAGCGAAGAGCTGGCCCGATTCGCGATGGTTTATCGGTTTGAATTTTTGACTTTTGATGCCTATTTTGACTCGAGCTAAAACTATTTGCATTGCATGCATTATCAAAGATCTCCGTTTTGCTCCGTTTACGCGGCAACTGCGATCAACTCGACGATCTGAACTGGCGGGAAGCCCGGTAGGTTACACACGCTAAAATAGCAAAGTTCCTTCGCGAAATTCGTTTGCATGTCCACACCATCAAAGCTCGAAAAACCATCAGGAATCACGACATACAAAGAAAAGCTTGACATGCAAACCTAAAATAATACCGGAAGGCTGAATCCTGAAAGTGATCATCGCGGCTTGCATGTTACATCGTCGCGAAGGTCCCGAAAAACCCAGAAGGAATATCCGGACATGCAAAGAAAATCTCTGCATCTGGACCCTGAAATTAGCCCTGGAAGCCGGACTGCTAAAAATAGTAAGTTATCCGTTTTTGCTCAAATTTGGCATGCAAGCAGCCTGGTACACTCTGAATGCAGTGTGATGATCGGAATCTCAAAATAGCTGACAAATTGCTCTGAATAGCAGACTTACTAAAAATAGTAAGTACCTCGGAACTCAATGAAAACTGGCTGGAAACCTGCCGGATGCCTACTGACAATATTGTTAAGTTCAATTTTCAATTTTCTTGCTTTACTTGACCTTGAATTGACCAAAAATGATGAAACCCTAATTTTAAACTTGGCCAATATTTTCACGTTTAAGCTCAAAGACGACACAACCCCCGGAAGACGGACACCAGAAAGGAGACAGAGCGAGAGAGAGAGGAAAAACCCAAGCCAAAAGACCGAAACGGAGCAAAAAATAAAGGGGGTCCCCATTCTGAATGGGGCGATGTGTGAAAAGGTCACAGCTGCCCTATAACGAACTTTACCTGGCTGCTGCTTCTCTTGTTCGCTTCTACCATTTGCGGCTCAGCCAGCGGTTCTTCAGCAATACTTTCTTTGGTTCCTGCGGTAATTTCTGCTGAATCAGGGGTAGCAGTCTCTACTCATTGTTCTGGGGCAGCAATACCTGTGATTATTTCAGGACTATGTGTGGCTTTCTCCACTGGTGTCCTCTGTGTTCTAGGCTTCGACATCCTCATCCCTCGAGGAGGATTGCACCATTGCTTCTGCCTGGGCTTCCTTCTTGAAGTGGAAGGTGGTGTAGACTGAACCTGTGGCGGCTCTGTTCTGTGAGGTATCACCTTCCTTGATTTCTTGCTGTCGAGATAGAGTTGGCTATTTCTAACCGCTCTACTCGTTCTTTCTTCTATAGAAGTGTCTTCTTTGGCATACCAATCCACTCTCGGGAGCGGTTGGGAGTCAACTGAATCTGCAAAGAATGAGGGGAGAATGACTTCCCCTTCATCGTCGGAGAGGCCCTCAATGTCTGCTAACATAAAATCAGCAATCTGTGAGAGTCTGAATCTGTTGTAGTTCCTTCTTCGCACTTCATACTCGTCTTTACAATTTACCCAATAATCTTCCATAGAAGACTTATGTGACGAGTGTTGCTCAAGGTGTGCTGCATAGAGTCCTCTAGGATCATAGGATCTTCTATCAATGAGATACTTGAGGTTAAACCTCGATGTTTCTTGACTCATCATCTTAGCATCTGCCGCGAATGCACATCTATACAGTCCCATTTCAACGGGAAAGTTAACAGCTGTCTTCCTCTTCAAGCGCAAGTGGATATGAACCTCGGACAACTGTCTCAGGAATTCCATGAAGACTACCCTATCTGAAGGGTATCTTGGTAGCATGGCAGGGTGGCCAATGTAGCCATACACGCGTATGTAGGAGAACGTAGGAAATTGGATGAACCAATCTGCCCAATCCGCCATTGCCTCTCTGGCTGTCTGTGAAATACGCACGTGCATCTCATGGTTAAGCTCGCGTATTGTGTGCATAGTGAAGTGATCACTTGTTTTCTTGAAGTGCCTTTCCGCTTGAGTAAACTCAAGACGTGTGAAATGTTCGTGAACCTTCTGCACACCTAAGGTTCCCACATTGTTCAATAACCTGAATTCACCTTGGAAGGCGATCAAGTATACCAGGTAAGAGCACATGTGGAACCTATGAGCTTCCAGATACCTAGTGATTTGTCGGTGGAGTGTGTCACTGATCAAAGTGGCCCAGTCATAGTATTCCCTTCTGCCAATGATTTTAGCGATGATATAGTACATCCATGGCTGGAATTGACGACCATCTTCTTCTCCAGTGATTCTATTGAGTAGAGTGATTAACACTGCGTACTCATCTTTGCATTCTCCTCGTCCCAACGGCTTAGGCAAGTTTGCCTTTGTCACTTTTAGCCATTTTTCGACCATAATCCTTTGACATTTGTCCTTAGCTGTCTTAAATGCTTTTTCACATTCCGTCAATGATATGACTTTGCTATTAGGATGTGATGGAATATCAAAACATCTTTCGATATCCTGAGGCTTTAAACTGCAAACAATTCTTCCATCTACTACTCTGATTTCTCTGGTGGTAGGGTTGTAATGCTTGATACAAGCGATTACAAGCTCTACGCTTTGTAGTGTGATGGGAATTGATGCGGCCTGTAGCAACCCAGATTCTTCGATATTCTGCAATGTTATTTGATTCATGCCTTCTAGCTGCTCCAAATCGACCACCGGATTTACTTGGTGCAGATTTGTGTCAACTGTTTTCAGGTAATCATGGAGTAAGACCGTCTTGGTCTCGTATTGCACCTGGGAGTACTGCATCCTGAAAAACTTGAAGATTGACTGTAAGCTTGACCTAGTTCAGATCATAGTTGGAAAACTCGGACTCGCCGCGGACTCGGCAGCCCAAAATATGACTCGGACTCGGGGACTCGGCACGGACTCGGGAAAAGACTCGGCAAGGACTCGGCAAAAAAAAAAACCGTAGTTTTACAAAAAAACAAGAACAAATTAATGCATTTAGAGAACATAAGAGCCTAATTTGATTATCAAACACTTATAATTCAAAGATTACACGTCATATGATCATCAAACACTCAATAATTGAAATTTCATCATTCATATTCATCAAATACTCATAGTTTCAATGTAGAACAGCATCATAAATTTATAAATGTTTACATATAATCATGTCAAAAAGAGGAAAACATTAACAACCACATATAATCTACATCTTCCTTTTTCCCCTCCCAATGGTACTCAATTTTGGAGGCCTAGAACTAGAAGGAGCCCGTGCTATAGTATCCAAACGAGGACTAGGAGATCGAGAAGGGGAAACATGATATTCGAATGTGTCTTCATCGTCCTCCATGGCATCCAATCTTGCTGCTTCTTCTTCTGCTGTTGCTGCTCTCTCTAATTCAGCAAGATCCTCATCAGTAAGGAAGACATCGGCCTCATCATTTTGTTCATCAATAGTCCATTCACCATATGGATCAATGTCATCCAAGTCGATGGACTCGTGTGAAACCCCCTCCACCTTTCTAGTTCGAAGGCGAAGGTTGTATCGAACAAAAACTAAATCATTTAGGCGCTGCTGAGTCAACCTATTCCTCTTCTTTGTGTGAATGTTCTCAAATAAACTCCAATTCCGTTCACACCCAGAAGCACTGCATGGCTGTGACAAGACACGTATGGCTAGCTTTTGAAGATTTGTTGTGCTAGCACCATAGTTCTCCCACCATAGATCTACAAAAACATGTTTAAAAAATATAAGTATTAAGAAATAAGAATAAAGTAAAGTTTAAAACTTTAAACAATCTATATGTAAGAATCAAGTTTCTAATTTCATTTTTTACCTGGTTGTTGTTTTCCTCTCCTTTCAATTGCTTGTTGGGAGGAAAAGAGTCTCCCCTCTGCACCTTTGTAGACCTTGAATAGATAAAAGAAAAAGTAAATCAAATATAGAAAATTCATAGATAGTCAAGGCACAACATTGCAAATTCATAAATAAGATGTAACAAATCTCACCTCCAACTCATCAAGCACTTTATCTCTCAGCTCAGGATCAGGCACCATCCGATCAATGCATATGACAAGACCTTCCATGACCTCCTCATCCGCCTTAAATGTGTCCGAGAAGTAGAACTTCGGATTCAAGAAGTAGGCAAAGGCATGGATCGGCTGGTGGAGTTGGTGTGTCCATCTCCGATCAATGATCGCCATATGATTTCATATTTCTTTTTGTTTCCGCCATAGTAACGTGATATGGCCTCTTTGGCCCTATCCATGGCCTCATAGATGAACCCCATTGGCATGCCATCTCCATCCACCATACGAAGAACCCTCCCCAAAGGTTCTGTCACCTAAAAAAATGAAAACAAATGTTAAATCATAACAAAATTAACCCCTCAAAAAATAAAAACAGCAAATAGATTATCATGTATAATTTTTTTTTGTGTGATTGCTACTTACCCCCATCAACTCCTCTCCATTTTTGATGAATGTCTCATCAAAAACTATGGCAACAATCCTCTCCCCTTCAGGTCTATTGGAAAATGAGGACTCCTTCCAAGCATCAGACACGAACATTTGTTTGAGATGATTAATGGCACCAAGAATGGTTTGCAATGTGAGGAAGTGGCTAGCAAATCGTGTCACTCCAGGTCGCACAAGGTCCTTGCCATTTGTAAATTTCCTCATCAAAGAAAGCACCCAAGTATGGTTGTAGATAAATTTTGTAACACTTTTTGCATCTTCAACCACATTTTTGACCCATGAAATCTTCCCAATGTCCTCTAGCAATAGGTCTAAACAATGTGCAGCACATGGAGACCATGCAATTGTGGGATACCTCTCCATAAGTAGTCTACCTGCAGCTACATATGCAGTTGCGTTGTCCGTGATGATTTGGACAACATTATCAACTCCAACCTCCTGGACCACCCCATCTAATAGATTGCATAAAGTCTCAACATTTTTAACTTCATGGGAGGCATCTATTGATTTTAGAAAGACCAATCCACCATTAGAGGCCACTAAAAAGTTAAGGAGAGTTCTATTTCGTCCATCTATCCACCCATCAGATAAAATGCTGCAACCTTTTCTTCGCCAAAATTTTTTTTGCTCATCAACCACAAACTGTGTATTCTTTACGGCTTCCTCTAGCAATGGCCCACTCAAATCTTTAGATGATGGAGTCTTAAACCCCTTTCCTGCAACTGTAAGGGCATTCACCAAACCTTCCCAATATGGGCTGTTTGCAACATTGAAAGGTAGATTATTGTAATACCAAAAGTTTGCAGCAGCCATCCTAGCTTCTTGATGCTTTTCTTTATTCCAACCTGTACCTTCAAGTGAAGGTTGTGCTCCTGGCACATTACGTGGAACAAAATAATTTGGTCCTGATGAAGGACCCTGACTAGCAGTAGAAAAAGAACCATCAGGACTCTCCCCAAAAGATGAATGTGGAGCACGGAAGCTTGGACTTGCAACACCATGGGGCTTAGAGGGTGCAGATTGGGATTGAGATCCACTCATCGCTGATGTTAGGGCATCTTTTGTTTTTTGTCTTTCCTCTTTCTTAAGCTCATATTCAGCAAGAAGGGCCTTCATCTCTCTAATGATCTCAGGAGTGGTATTCTTGCATCCCTCCACATTTTGACCAGGGATTCTAGCAAGGTGGTATTTTAATCTGTTTATTCCTCCTGTCATCCATTTGTTGCATTCATGACATGTCAATTCACCTTTTTTATTTCCTGGAATTGCATACTTCCATGCAGGGTCTTTTTTTACTCCCTTTGGATTTGAAGACGACATTGCTGTTTCAAGTTCAAAATGAAAAGAAAAATCAGCTAGGGTTTGCAAAAAAACAGCAAATAAATGTGATTCAAAATTTCAAAGTTTCAAACATTTGCAAAAGAAAAAAGATGCAAAACCAAGCTAGAAAGTAGAAAGAATAAGAATTAGGCTATTAAGGAAAAGAGAAAAAAATTTGGCAGCATTTCCCCTTATTTTTCTTGATTTTTTAAATTTTGAATGCAAAAAAATTGAAGAAAACAAACAAAAAGCAGTGTTAGATCACTTACCTTGCTCGATTTTGGCCTTTTTGGTTCGTTCTCCCTTCTTCTATCAATCCCACAGCAACTTGCAGACCTGGTTTTCAAGAGTGACAGTCAAAAAATGAAAGAAAAAAGCAAAAAAATCATGGGTTTTAACCCGTTTTTGAGACTCAGCCGCGCAGGAGAGTCCTGGGTCGGGACTCTCGAGTCCGACCTCAGGACTCGGCCGAGTCCTGAGGTCGGACTCGGGAGTCCCGACCGGACTTCTTGAACTGACTCAGAGTCAGCGGCGAGAATGGACTTCGGCGAGGAGTAGGGACTCGCCCAGTCCACATGGCCCGGTCGGCCAGAATCCGCAAACTATGGTTGAGATGATTTTTGAGGAAACCCTTAAAATATTTCTGCCGGTATTTTTTCGGAAAAAATCTGGCACATGGGTTTTGTTCGTGCTTCAATGCTAAACAAAGCCAGTTCCTCAGAATTTTGATTTTGATTTTTTTTTGAAAAAACCCCCAAAAATAGGGGCAACAAATTGATTGATTCTGGAAAATTTGACAAGATGGGTTTCTCACGGAAAATGATCTTGAATCTACCAGTTGATCTGATCTGATGTAGCCTGTTGCTTTTTCTGTCAGATGCAAGAAAACCTAAGACAAGAAGGGAGGAAATAGACAGAAGGTGGATTGGAAGTTTTATCTGATCTTCTTGAAAAAAATCTATCTCTGGTCCAATCCTCAAAATAGCAATCCTTTCCTGCTTCAGATCTGGAAGAAAAATGAACTGATGAAAACCTCCTTCAGATCTTTAATGGCGTCCTTGAGAGCTTGTGGCTGTTTTTTATCTTTCAACCTGCAATGAAATAATGAAGTGGGACGCCTTCTCCTTGAATATATATGTTTAAGCTTCAGATCCACAAATTTGGGAAACTGACTCAAGCTCAAAAGGTGATTTGGGCTTGATCTAAAGTTTAAAAGGTGATTTCCACCAATCGTGGAGCATTTTAGCCAACTTTAACTCAAAAAGCTCGACTTTAGTCAACAATTGACCCTTGACTTCTTTTAGGTGTCCCTTTTGGTCTTTTGCAAGTTTTTAAAGTATTATTCTCCTGAAAACCCCTCTGTTTGATCCTGAATCTAGCGTTGTCCGTTGATCCTGAGACGTCACGGACACATTCACTGCGGAGCTGGATCCAAACTGGAGAGAAGTGCCTGGGAGACTGTTTGATAAAAAGCTGAGTTTAAGGCTCCAAAAGGATGGGCGCCTTTCCCAAGAAAAGGCGCTTTTGCCAATGCCTTAGTGATTTTTTTAATCTTCGTTCTTCAGCTTTTTGAAATGACCTCTCGTGCCTTGATCTGGATTTCTCGTTGATCGGAGAGTCAGATGATTTTGCTTGATGTCTCATCAGGTACCCAGCTCTGTTTCGCCAAGAATGACTGTCTTCAGAAAACTTGGATTTCAGTTTAGCGTTCCTTTATCCAAGGGCGCCCTTCCTTGAAAAGGGCGCTTTTGCCTTTTAGCCTGATTATTTTCATCTGGAAAGTTGCCTACTTTGATCTTGATTATCCGTTGACTGCTCTGACAGATGTTGATGCTTGCAGTTGCGTTTCTGAGATCTACTTGGGCTGAGAGAGTTATCCTAGGAAGCCTTTTGTCATTGGTCAGCATCTGGAAGTCCAAAAGAAAGGGCGCCTTTCTTTTGAAAAGGCTCTTTTTCCTTATAACTTCGCCGTTAACTGTGGTTTCTTGATATTTCCTCAACTGCCTCTTTTTGCTTCGTCAGCAGCTGCTTGTGATCTATTCATCAGATGATCTGGATGTTTGTTTCACTGTTGAGCCAGCAATCAAACGCCGAGAATGACTGCTTCGGATGATCTTACTGATTGCATTTGACCTTCAAAGATCATGGGCGCCCCTGCTTGAAGAAGGCGCCTTTTCAATATGTGAGCAATCTCCCCTTCGTAACATCTCCAGAGTTAGTCAAATTTTGACCTTTTTTACTTTCAGGAATCTCCTTCATCAAAAAGCATCTTTTTCGACCTTTTCTGCCATGGTTGCGTCGTTGAAGCTTTTGAAGCTTAGCTTTCAGCACCTGGTACTGGCCAATCTGCCATTAATGGCTGTGGAACTCCTAACTTTGTTCCTGAAAAAGAGAAATAGACCCACCAGAGTAAAACATGTCTTTTGATGATTCTGACTTGACCAATGTGATCGTGAAGCCTTTTAAGCCTATCAAAATCGTTTTCGATCATTTCTGGGAAGGTCCTATTTTCGGGGGATTTCCCTGAAAATAGGGGAAAAAAAACCCTAATTTTCAAAATTTCAGAATTTTGCACATGTGTTCCTTGACAGAAACCCATCAAGATTCTATGATTGGTTTGACCTAAAACTGACTTAACATGGCATTTTAACAAGATTTAGCTCAATTTACACAGAATGCCAAAAAATTAATTTTGGGTACAACACAGTTAACTGTATAGTTTGCTTTATTAGGGCTTAGCAATAAATCTTGTATGCATTGCAAGATTGTAGTTGACTCAAGGTGATTTTAGGGTTCCCTACACCTTGATGTATATAAATAAGAGCTTTTGCTCATTTGTAATTAACTTTTGCTCGAGAGAGAAATATATGCTGTGCCTTCCTTGCCCTCAATATTGCTCTTTTGGTATTTGTTCATGCGTCTTTGCTGTTATAATGAATTGTTATGCCACATAGGGTTTCATGCAATTATAATGGTGAATTCTTTCCATAGTTTAGTTAAATCTGTTTTGTGTTCAATAAACTTGTTCAGATTGAGATGATAGTTGTGCCCACCTTGCCTTCAAGTAGAGAATCTGCACTAGTTTATCGTATGTTGTTGTGAATAATAAACTTATTCGGATTGAGCTGATAGTCGTGCCACCTTGCCTTCAAGTTGAGAATCCGTATTCAGTTTATCGTGCGATGTTGTTACCAATAAACTTGTTTAGATTGAACTGATAGATGTGCCACCTTGCCTTCAAGCTGAGAATCTATACTTGTTTATCGTCTGATAG
This sequence comes from Sequoia sempervirens, assembly GCA_007258455.2. Classification (NCBI taxonomy): domain Eukaryota; kingdom Viridiplantae; phylum Streptophyta; class Pinopsida; order Cupressales; family Cupressaceae; genus Sequoia; species Sequoia sempervirens. Next base: position 15,113 of record VDFB02035680.1, on the reverse strand, counting down.
TCAAACCTTGCTCCATTTCCTCATGCTCTGCTTTCTTGAGGAGACTGGATAGAATTTAAGTAATTAAGTTTAGTTGTAGTTAGTAATACTGCGAAACCAGAAAATACTCAGCTGCAACGTATATAGTTTTCGAGAAAGCCTTGTACCTCTACAGCTGAAACAAAAAGACAGGATATAGTTTAGTTTATTTCCATTTGCAAGTACTTTTGTCAAGCACAATGAGGGAGCTTCCCCCCCTAATTTGAAGAGCACTCATTGCGTAGTGTGCATAGCTGTTCGTACCAACTCTTACTCCAGAGGTGCTAGTTGTTACGCCAACAATATATGATAGGCTGATGCCTTTAATTGAATGCTATTTCCTATCTTTACTATTTGTGCATGCATTTTTCATAAGGTGCTGTATCTGAATTTCTTAGTTTATTCATGGGTCCTTGATTAGATATCATAGCTCCCTTTGGAGTCCTTTAGATATTCAGAAATATATAATTACAAGTTCCATAATTCGATGATTTCCACCTTATATTTCATACTCTATTTATATCTGAAGCTCTCCATGAAATGAGATGTCAGGTCAGAATATTGACAAGGGTCGCCTCACTTCCTTCCAATCTAACCGTTGTTCTTTACTATAACCATTGTCTTCATTAGTAATTGCTTTCCATAATAAATTGTTGCATTATAGTTGTCTTCTTATCTTTAATTGATATTGTCTTTAATAGTGATTTGAATGTATTAACCATAGTTGGCACACTCACAGAAAAATCGCGAATTTTTTTCTAAAAACGAGTTTTTTTGAGTTTAACTCGCGAGTTTTTCTCGGACAAGTTTTTCCGAGTTTTTTCAAAAAACTCACGAGTTTTTAAACTTGGTAGTTTTTGCTGAGTTTTTTGAAAAAATCGGCTATGCAAAAAAAAGTGTTTCTAATGAAATTTAAGCAATTTTTTAAGTTCCCAAGTTTTTCCGAGTTTTTGCTGAGTTTTTGCCGAGTTTTAAAAAACTCTCCAATTTTTCCCTTGGCGAGTTTTTTGTTGGGGTGAGTCTTCCAATATTCAATAGTCTTAGCTGATGCTTAATTGATCCTTATATCCCACGCATACCAGATTTAGAATGTATGCGATGAGTCCAATTCATACAACTCTTTTGATATTCAGTTACTTATTAATCCCCATCGGTTTCCCTTTACACAGTATATGATGGTATTTGGCTCTATCGCGATAGCTTTCTAGATAAGACTTCCAATATATTTAGCTGCTTGTATTAATGTCCGGAATCATCGATTCCTTTGCTACATAGTCGATTTAACAAATGTATGTTTTTCCACCAATAATAGTACTTAGAAGGTAATTGATTACAATAGTAACAATACTCTTAGAATTACTCAACCATCGAAGAAGGTTAGCTGTATTATAATTGTAATACCTCCACATCATATATGTCAATGCCGATATATCCATATATCATCCGATAAAATGTAGTTGCAATGTGCGTCGATAATATTGCCGACATTGCTTCATTCTCGTAGAGTCTTAGAAATCCTTCCTCAATCGAATTCTTATATGATTGATCGAATTGTTATGTTCCCACTATATAATGAGTGAGTGATGCACACGGAGTTGGTTCGTTGTTATTGACCTTCACCATTGGACGTCGCTCAGCTATTGACAACTGCGGATGAAGCCTGTTGGCCTTTCAATTTGCACCTCTAGAATGCGAATTAGAAACGGACAGCTATGCATAGATAAACTGCTCTTCAACTTAGGAGGGGAAGCTCCCTCTTTGCTGATGTTGTTCAAGAAAGTAAATTAAAACTAATTTGCCTATCTTTTTGGTTCAGCTAAGAGCACAAGGTTATTAAACTCAAGTGCCATAGCTGAGATTTTCTGTTTAAGAAGTTCAACTACGACTAAGCCTACTCTAATGACGTTTCTAATTTCTCAAGTAAATGCAGAGCAAGAGAATTAGAGATGGACAAGGAAGGATTCTCTGACAAAATACTTAAATAAACTCTTTTTCAACATACATTTACTTACTTTCAATGCAAGCTGAAATTAAGATCATATAAGCATAACACAATAAACGGAAATTTGAGACATTATATCAGGGTAAAGTTGGCAGAAGACTTTATTTCTCAAATCTCAAGAACAAAGATTACACAAGACACATGCACTGAACAAGAACTTGCAGCTAAAAGAGACTTGCAAACTTGTTCTTACACAAAGTGAACAGCAACTAAACAACAACAACTTGTAGGCAAAATAGGCTCAGCAATTTGTTATCACAAGTACGGTTAAGAAAAATGGGCAAGAGTGCCCTTATTTATACACAAGTAGAGGAGTAGGGAACCCTAAAATCTCCTTGCTTTTACAACTAAGACTTGCCAACATGCAAGCTTTATTTCCAAAACTAAACAAGATAAACATCTAACCGCCTATGAAAGCATAAAAAAAGGGAAATGCCAACTAGTACAACTTGTTTTCTTTCTCTTCTACAAAGAGTGGATAAGAATTGAGACGAGAATAGAAAGAAAGCGGAAATAAAGCTTCTAGATGATTGCTGCTTTAAATCTCGATCATATCCGCCAAAAAACTGATTTGTTTCTTGATTTTAAGTGGAGAATGCTGCTGAAAATAGAATGCTGATCTGCCTTGAAAACACAATTTCTCCAAAAAAGTAGGGACCTGGGTTTTGTAGAAAATCACGTTCCGGAGAAACCCAGATGCTCAGAAACTGAAAAAGCTAAATCCATCCTAAAAAAGCAGCCAAAAAGCAGTTTCTAGAAGAGGAAAAAGTTTCTCAATGTTGAAGAGGATGAAAAAGTGGAGAGATCCATGTGATCAGAAACGAAAAAAGCTGAGTGGCTGTTTTGAAAAAGCAATGCCCTAGAAGTTTGGAGCACGAAAAAGCGTTCCTCTTTGCTCATTGACCTCGGAACCACGAAGAACACCGAAAAAGCATGTTGTTTGGGTCTTCAAATCTTTGTTGAAAGAAAAGGGAAAATCTTCTTGCTCTTGAAGCCATCCCTCAAAAAGTGAATGAATGGAAGGCAAAAGCTCTCTTAAATAAGTTGAGTTTTGAGAAAGTCTGCTTTCTTTTTGCTTTAAAACTTCTTGAAGCCAATCCTGAGTAGGTGCATTGAACTTGGACACTTTTTGATGTTGAAAGATAAAACTTGGAAAAATTGACTAAGGCATTGAGTCTTAGGCGCCTTTCTTAGCTTGGAGCGCTTTTCCTCTCTAGACTTAGCCATTTTTTCACCATTTTCAATTTTTTGCTTGATTTTACCCCTGGTTTGATCTTGATTTCCAGGAGCTCGGTTGATGTTGTGAACTGGTAGAATAATCCATCGCGAAGCCGGGGTGAATCTAACGAAGTTTGTTTGGAGGAAAATTTTGACAAAAACTCCATCTTGACCTTCAAAATCATGGGCGCCTATCTCTCTCTGGGGCGCCCAACAAATCCAGTGTTAGCCATTTTTTATGCTTTTGAAGTTTTAACCTCGTCTTCTATTCTTTAGATGATTTTATGATTCTAGGAGTTAGATTGATCTGATTGACTTGCTAACTGTTCTACTGCATAGCTTGTCTATATCTGAGAGGATCTTTTTGGAGATGCCAAACCTTGATTACTGCATCTGAGGCTTCAAATGTTTGGGCGCCTATCTCCTCCTAGGGCGCCCAGAATTTCAGACAGCCATTTTAACTAATTATTGATCTTCTGAGATGGATTCTTGTCCAAGATGATCCGGAGTTCTGATGGACTGATGGCTGTACTCGTCGGATAGCCTGATGAGTTTTGAGGGGGTTCTCTGGAGACTATATCCTCGGAAAAGTTGATATGAGGGGTCAAAAGCTTGGGCACTCCTGACTAGTTGGGGCGTCCAATTCCTCCAGAGTTAGTTTATTTTCTATGATTTTTACCTTGCTTTCGACTTCTGACATTGTTCATGGTTTTTACCCTTCGATCAGTCGGTGATATCTGATGCTTGTCAACTCCGATGGATTTGCTGACAATTGCGTTAGAAAGCCTGATTAAGATTGGAGAAGACACGTTAGAGACTGCAAACTACAAATTTGTCCATTTGATGCCCCAAAAGCTTGGGTGCCTATCTCCTTTTGGGGCGCCCAAGATCTCCATAGTCATTTTTTTTTCCATTTTCAATTTTGAAGCTTGAGACCTCATGTTCTTCCTTCTGTTCATTTTGAGTTTGCCGACAACTGACGAATCCGATGATCATGCCAAGATATTCATTGCGAAGCTGGCAGAATTCTGAAGAGATTGAGCATATTTGCAAACCTTAATTGCTCTATTTGGGCCTCCAAAACCCTAGGCGCCTACCTTCTTCTGGGGCGCCCAAGTTCTCCAGACTTAGAATATTTTTTGATGATTTCATGATTTGCATTCAACTTCTTGGTTGTGACCTCTCCGTTTGATCTCGAATTCTGGATGATTGATTGATCAGATGATTGCACTACCAAACACACTGCGAAGCTAACAAGAATTTGAGCAACATTGTTTGGGAGCACAAACTCTAATTTCATCATTTGATGCCTTGAAAAGTTGGGTGCCTATCTCCTTCTGGGGCACCCATGGTTGGTATAGTTAGTTTTTATTTTGCAAATTTCGACTTCCTCCTTTGTTTGATGTGCTTGCCTTTGCCTTGCTCGCTGGAGATGAAATTTTTTCTAAGGCAGAGTGATTGGGTGCCTAGACTGAGTTGGGGTGCTTGGAGTTTCCAGACTTAGCCAAAAATTTGCATTTTTCAACTTTCATAGCCTCCCTCTTCCATTCTTCATTTTGCGTGCACGTTCATTGTTTCTCATCTTCTGTTCAGTGCTTGAATGTTTGAATCTAACACTTGGTAGCTGGCTGACCTCCATTAATGGCCTTGGATCTCCTGAAAAGCTTCTGAAAAACAGAATAGACCCACTAGGGTAAAACTGATCTTTTTGTGATTCTGACTGCACTAGCTTGATGAAGAAGTATTTTAAGCCAATCAAAATCAGTTTGAATCCTAGAAGCCAAACTTTCTATTTTTAGAAAATTTTGCCAGCATCTGTTTCGAAAGAAACCCAGAAAAACCCAAAAAAAGTTATATTTTTAGAAAGTTTCTAAGAATAAAAATTTTCCTAAAATTTAGGGTCAAAAAACTGAGATATGGATTTTGTAGACTTGGTCGCTCTGAGCAGACCCAGATCGTCATATTTTGGAAATTTTGAGTTTTTGACCCTCATGCAAGACATGCAAGCTCCAATTTGACCTTTTTTGACAATTTTGATAAGACTTTTAACCATTTCTTCAAAATGCCTAAGTGTAGCAAAAAAATTAATTTGGGGTACAACAAAGTCAACATGAACCATGATAATTCCGACTAAGTAATATCCCAGAATAAATGTTTGATGCTATCGAACTTATGAATCAAGGTGGCACATCAAAGGCGGAGACGACTCCTTGTAGCGAATAAGAACTCTATCAATGCATCAATTCTCCAAATATAAGCTCGATACACCATATGGTTGCGTTGAGTGAAATAATTCATTGTCACTCTTATTTATGTTGCACCCATACTTGCAGAATTCTCTAAGCTGCATGGCTTTTCTCGTTGGTGGGATATTGTCATAGGAACTCCAAGTCCCTACAAAATCTTCTATTTTAATGTTTCATTCTTTTCATTGCTCATACTCACATTTACAATTACCAATATTGCTCATTTTTATTGTCCACTTCTCTTTTCCACTAATTCTTCTGAATTATGAGAATAATCTATATAGTGTTTGATAATCAATATGTTCTCAGTGATAATGATACAATTTTTCAATAATATGCCAAACGTATTGTTATTCGTCAATTTTGAAAATGGGACATTACAAATCTTCCCGCCCAAAAATTGCTTGTCCTCAAGCAATATGGTTCTAAGTTTCTAAGTCAGCTTTAGAAGTGAACATCACACTGCTATTGCACTACTCCAATTTAATAATCTGCTTCTCATTCTTCAATTGTCTCTATCTCTTCATGCTTAAGTTTCTTTGAAGATTCCTTTCATAATTCTTCCTCTTGACATCAATTACATCATTCTTTCTAATCCTAAAACTCTCCCTTGTATTCATGCTTCACCTCAAATTTGTGTATGAAGTGTATTTTGCATAATCATAGATTAATCCTTCTCATCATTTTTCTCATGTTTCTTTCTCCATACTTTTGTAGACGTTCTCTCTTTTTGTTTATCCATGGTGTTCTTCTTCATGCCCTGTCTAGGTGGTTTCACCAAACCACATCTACAAAATCGTGCTATATGTCCATAGTTATTGCACTTGGAACATACAGCACTATAATCCACTAAAGGAACAAAGGAGTTATAGTTCCTTCTTGAGAATTCTTAAGATCTTCTATTTTTGTTCCAGCTATCATTGTATCTCATTTGTGTTTTGCACTCTCTTGCCTTATGTCCATAATGATTGCATGAATAGCAATAGCCATTAAAGGTACTCCTGAACCTATACGTATGCGCTTGCCTCAAAGGAGAAGACTTCTTGAAATTGTCCTTGTCAACTTTAGGAGAAGTCTTTGTCAGATTGTTGCCGTTATTACTAATAGGGCTTTTGAAAGTTTCTTCAAGGCTTTTAGACTTCTTAGGAGTCTCTTTGGAATCTTTGAATGTTTGATTTTCTGTATAATCGAGTCCTGTTTTATTTGATGATGACCTTTGCCCATTAATGATGCCATCTAGGATTTCGGTGCTCTTCTCAAGCTTGAGATTTGTGTTTAACTTGATGGTCGTCTTCTCCAATTCTTCCCTCACCAAAAACAATTTCACGCTCTAGCTTTTCACAATTTTCTTCCTTTGATTTCAATTGGATTTTTACCTTGTCTTGAATTCCTTTCTCTTCTTTAATTTGAATTTTCAAATTGAGGATTGTTTCTCCGCTTCCTTTGTTTGATCCTTCAAATCATTGATCACCTTTTCAGATTCTTCTTGTAATTGGGCCTTCGATCTACACTCCTCTTGAAACTTATTGTTTAGATCAACAATTGTCTTCTCACATTCTTCAAGGATTTGTATTAACAACATATTAGATTTATTTGACTCGTGGAGTTGTAGTGCAAGTTCTTGGTTGTTCTTTCTAAGTTCTTCAATCTCATCCTTAGAGTGATGGAAGTCTACCTCAAAACATTCTTTATTATTTTTACTCACAATAGGGTATTCTCTTTTGAGGAATTCATGGAATTCGTGTAAGGATGTTTTATTTATCAACTTATTACTTGCATTTGGTGCTTTGTCATGAATTTCACGATTGGGTTTTCCCTTTCCCTTATTTCCTTTAATGGTTTGGTTTCTAACATTTTAGATAAACGTTCTTGCATCACTTGGAGTGTATCCCAAACATTTTAGTTGATTGTAATTTGTTGGCGTTTAAATTAGCACCTCTGGAGTGCTGATTGTAAACGTTCAGCTATTTCAAATGTTTTGCAACACTTCTTCGTTATTTAAAGAGGAGAAGTCCCTCTCTGCTGGGAGCAATGCGTAGGGAAGGGAAATGTAAACTAAAGAAGTTCCTATCTTTTTATGTAAGCTTCTGTGGCCCGGGGACACAAAGGGTGCACAAACACAATGCGCCGTAGCTAAGCTTTTTCTCTGGTTTCTGCAGATCTCAACTACGACTAATCTAGCTTTTATCTATCCAATACCTTCAAGGTAAACAGAGCATGAGGGTAAAGGAGCGGGAATGGGTTTGGTTGGATCACCTGAATTCACCGTCTCCCGAGAATATGACCGAGGCTCTGAACTCTCGGGTATACACCAAGATAAGGTTGGTACAAGCAAACACTCTATACGGTAAACTAGATCTGAGACCTGCCAAGGAGGAGGGACTCCTATCCGAGGTATGGGCTAGGAAATAGTTCACAAGAAACAACAATTTACGATGCCTTGGCCAGCGAGCTTGCTAAGGAGGAGGGACTCCTATCCGAAGTATAGCTTGGAAGACAACACATTAAACAACAACAAACGATAAATTGTCAATAACAAATGTCCAAGGAGGAGGGACTCCTATCCGAGGAGGGAAATGAAACAACGAGCTATTAAACACAAGACGTGGACACAACTCAAAAAGATTGACCAAAATGCAAGCGCCTTCTGATATTCTCCTTCAAAGCTTCATCAACGAATTACAAAGGTTGGGAAAGCAAAGGCACGAAATCATGCACAATTACAATCGACCAACAAACTCTCATCCAAGAGTGAACAAGTATCCGCTTTCAAAGCTGTTGGCAACAATGGCGCAGCAATTTTGCATAACAAGTAAAAGTTAAACAAATAATGAGCCCAAGGCTCTTATTTATAGAACTCAAAGGAGTGGGCAACCCCAAAATCTCCTTGAGTTAACAATGAGTTCTTGCCAATCAATTAGCAAGATTTATTCCTAAAAAGGGGGAACAAGCAGTTAACTGGAAAACTACTTCAGTTAAACAAAGAGTCAACTGGAAACTACTTCAGTTGACTGAAAGTAAACTTAAGGGTGATCTTTAATGTAAGTATCCCTCCAAAATAGACATCCACATTTAGTGGAGATCTAAGATCCACAAATCATGGAAGCCGATTAGACATCCTTAATCAGTGGGATCTGACAACGCATGATTTATGAGACATGGAATTAACTTGAAAAGGGGCATCAAGTTAATTCCAACTATATTTAATGCCTTCTTGAGTTGGCTTGGAAAGAAGCATCAAGTCAAACTCAAGTATCATAAATGCCACTTGGAGGGTAGGACGTCCTTCCTAGGTGTCTGACACCTCATCATCACTTCCGGTCAACAGCTCCTTGATCTGTGTTGACTTCTTCTGTTTTTGGATAGTCAATGTTTTGATGACACGCCATCTCCTCTTATTGTGAAAGTTGTTGCTCTTGGTAACTTTTGGCGGCTCCATGCTTGGAATGACCTCTTCGCATTTGGCAAGCCAAGGTGCTTACTGCCACGCGGGAGGTGGTAATATTGGTCTTTTGCTGCAAGATCAGTCTTTCTTTCTTCTTCGTCCAGAGTAATTGCTGCAGGTCTCCACTGAGCGGGACATGTATTCTTTTCAAAGATAAAGATCCGTAGACTGCTGATGATGTCCGTTTGCTCTCCAACAATGTGTGTAAGATCTGGTTGGAGAGTTGCTGGTGCAAGGTCTAGTTGTTCAATTGGAGTCCAAGGACGCCAAATTGTCATTTTGTGAAGAAGAACTCGCCTGTTGACTGTAAACACGGACGTGTTCAGACAACTTCTGAAAAACCCCTAAAAATAGCGCCCTGCCGAGAAGTATTTTTCCGGAAAAAATCTGGCACATGGGTTTTCAATTTAATTGCTTCCAATCTTTGGGAACAAAGCCCGAGTTCCTCCAGGGCTTTTGATTTTGAAACTTTGGAAAAACCCCCAAAATACGGGGCAACAAAATTATTGCTGATTGCGAATTGGCGAGATGGGTTTCACGGAAAATTATCAAACGGATCTACCGATTGATTGCATTACGATCGCGACTACCGCCACCTTTTGAAATGTACAGAAACCTACGGAACAAGAAGAGGAAGTAGGCGAAGATGGATTGGAAGTTTTTATAAAACCTGCGAGAGAAAATCGATCTCACGAATCAACCTTGAATTAGCAATCTTCTTACGCCCGAGATCTGCAAGAAATATCGAAAAACGGATGAAAACCTTGGCCAGACCTGTAAATGGCGTCCTTGAGAGCTTATGGTTGTTCTTGATCATCAACCTGCAATGAAATAATGAAGTGGGATGTCTATACCTTGATTACATAGACTCAAGCCTTAGATCCACAAGTTTGGGGACCTAACTCACGATCAAAAGTGATTTTGGCTTGATCTAAAGTTAAAAAGGTGATTTCCACTGATCGTGGAGTGTTTTAGCCAAGTTTTGCTCAAAATATCTTGACTTTAGTCAACAACTTGACCTTTGACTTCTTCAAGGTGTCCCTTTTGATTTTTGCAAGTTTTTTATTATTTTCTCTCTTGAACAACCTCAGTTTGATCCTGAATCTGGCTTGATCTGTTGATCCTGAGATGATGCTGACACATTCACTGCTGAGCTGGATTTGACCTGAAGAGGAGTGCCTAGGAGGCATGATGGTAAAAAGCTGAGTTTAGGGCTTCAAAAGAAAGGGCGCCTTTTCCAAGAAAAGGCTCTTTTGCTTATGCCTTAGTGAATTTTCGATCTTCGTTCTTCAGCCTTTTGAAATGACCTCTCGTGCTTTGATTTGGATTTCTCGTTGATCGGAGAGTCAGATGATTTAGCTTGATATCTCATCAGGTACCCAGCTCTGTTCTGCCAAAGATGACTGACTTCAGAAGGATCTCAATTTAGGGTTCCTTTATTCAAGGGCGCCCCTCCTTGAAAAGGGCGCTTTTGCCTTTTGGCCTGATTATTTCCATCTGAAAAGTTGCCTACTTTGATCTAGATTATCCGTTGAATGCTTCGTCAGATGTTGGTGCTTGCAGTTACATTTCCGAGATCTACTTGGGCTGAGAAGGTTATCCTGGGAAGCCTTTTGTCATTTATCAGCATCTGGAGGTTCAAAAAAAAGGGGGCCTTTCTTTTGAAAAGGATCTTTTCCTTTGATCTTCACGTTTGACAATCATTTTCTGATATTTCTTCAACTGCCTCTTTTCGCTCTGTCAGCGACTGTTTATGATCTACTCTTCAGATGGTTTGTTTGTTTGTTTTGTTATCGCGCCAGCAAGCAAACGTCAAGAATGAATGTCTTGAAAGATCTTGGTGACTGCATTTGACCCTTAAAGATCATGGGTGCCCCTGCTTGAAAAAGGCTCTTTTCAGCATGTGAACTTGTTTCTCCTTCGTAACGTTTCCAGAGTTAGTCAAATTTTGACCTTTTTCAATTTCAGAAAAACTCCTCCATCGAAGATCACCATTTCTTCATGTCTCACGTTCATCGTGTATGGATGTTTGGGAAAATGACTAAGGCATTTGACTGCATAGCCTCCTCTTGGCAGCAAGGCGTGCATTCTCCAGACTTAGTCAATTTTCAACATTTTTCATTTTTTTGAAAATCCCAGACTTAGTTAATTTTCAGCATTTTTCATTTTTGAAAATCCCCTTCATCAAACAACATCATTTTAGACCTTTTCCGCCATAGTTGTGTCGTTGAAGCTTGCGAAGGTTAGCTTTCAGCACCTGGTACTGGCCAATCTGCCATTAATGGCTATGAAGCTCCTAACTTTGTTCCTGAAAAATAGAAATAGACCCACCAGAGTAAAACTTATCTTTTGATGATTCTGACTTGACCAGTGTGATCGTGAAGCCTTTTAACCCTATCAAAATCATTTTCAATCATTTTTGGGAAGGTCCTATTTTCGGGGGTTTTCCCTGAAAATAGGGGCAAAAAACCCTTATTTTCAAATTTTCAGAATTTTGCACGTGTTCCTTGACGGAAACCCACCAAGATTCTATGATTGGTTTGACCTAAAACTGACTTTACATGGCATTTTAACAAGATTTAGCTCAATTTATACAGAATGCCAAAAAATTTATTTTGGGTACAACATAATTCAATATTGCACTTGTTACCCACTTCATAGCGTGACTTCGTAGATGGTTTGCTATCTTCTTTTGTCATTCTTAATCAAGTTTTTTTTTTGACATTCACCCAAAGGCTAGCAAGTTCGCTTGCTCTGATACCATTGTAATGACCCGAGGTCCAGATCCTGCCATCTCCCTGAATTGGAGGTATATTAAATTAATTATTTATTAAGTTATTCCAATAAATTATAATATCAAAAGGGATGACTTATTATTTAATTAATTTAATAATAAAGTGACTTAAAAATAAAATAATAAAAGTCACTTGAGGAATAAAATAATATTCTTCTAGAAGCTTCTTGAAAAGGCATTGAGAAATTTATTTAAGAAGCTATTGGCTAAGCATTTGGGCACACTTGATTTGGAATTCATTTCTTAGTACCTATGTGGTAAGAAGTGGAAGCTAAGTGCTTAGCTCCCTTGAGGGTTTGAAGACTCTAGAGTGCCAGGTTCGGTTGTGAAAGATCAACCCTAGTTGAAGTTGAGAAATCCATCCAGGGTTTCTACATTCTGCTTCATCGAAGAATTTATCTTGCAATAGCTGTTGTATTATTGCAAGGGTTTGATTTGTGTAGTAGCTGTTGTATTATTGCACATTTGGGATATTGAATTGATGCAATTGCTGGTTTATAATTGCATTTTTGAGTTTTGCCTGATTGTAGCAGCTGAGGTATTGCTACATTCATTTGTGGAGGATTGATTATTTACAGATTTAATGGCCTTTGGCCAAATATGAGGAGGTTGATCACATTTGGAGAATATTTGGAAAATCAATTTTGAAGACTTGCTGGGAGATCATTTGATACTTCGCTATTTGTGGTGCTGGAAATAATTGATCAGAAAAAGACAAGAACTGCATGCAAAGCGAAGGAGACAAAATAAGACAAATTCAAAAAGAGACTACACATCTAAAGAATATCGAGTTGGCTGGGAAATCGAATATATTCAAGGAAGCTTCAGGTATTTTAAAAGTATTCAACCTTGAAGTTCATTTGCGTCTTTATCAGTCTTGGTCAAAATCGTGGCTTCCATCCAGTACAAATCGTGGATTTCATTGTTTAAGGCGCTGCTTCTTGATATTTCTATTTAATTTGAATTGCTTGGAGGACGATTGGTTAATAAGACAGGAAATAAAAATAAACATCAGTAGAAAAGACAAAGTCGAAGTCAAAGCAAAATAAAGGGGAATTATTGAGCCTTGAGGAAAGACGCAACTAAGAATAAGTGATTCAATTTATTGGCGGAACCGTTAAGATGCAGGCTGGGTCGTCTTCAGTCAAGACAAAGATTGACTGTCATTAGCGGGCTGTTTGTTTATTCATCAATTTATATTACTACTGGGCCTTGAAGTAAGTCGTGGCTTTGTAAAAGCGATTAGCTGAGAAGTTTCGAATAAGCCAAGAAACATGGGAAAAAGCTGAGCTAATGTTATTACAGATTGTCATTGAATAATCGGTCCATATTTGGAATGCCATTGATGCTCAAGGTCATATATTCAAAGGTACGAATGAGGAGTTGAAACCATCATATCTATTTCTGAGAATTGGTCATTGGAAACCAAGTTCATTACTATTTTATTATGGGAGTGCATTTAGTTATTTGTATACTGCATTCTTCAACTCTGCATTGTATTAATTGCTTTGGTTTGTGTTGGGTGAAAATTATGTAATCAGCTTTCGATAGATTACACAACTTGAACTTCAGCCACAGCTATGTGAGATGTGAATCTCTCCTCTCAGAAAGGGGAGGCGCCCTTCTTACTGCTAACAGAAACGATAGTAAATCAAACAGATAATTACAAAATGTACACGCAATTCACGGAGTGGGGGGGGTGTGTTACATTCATCCTTCTCTCTTTTTTCAGAGAAGATGTTTACAATGCTTCACCGTTGGAAGTTTAGAATTCTTAATAACCTAAAACTAACAACTAGCAGTAATACCAATATCTCTATCTCATCAAAGCGAAGCGTAGAGATACCAGAAGTGATTAATAACAAACAAATAAAGTAAAAAGGGAAAGCTCACGAAGGCACAAAGTCGTTCCGTAGCTTTATCAGTGTTGGATCTGCGTAGACGTACCGTTTGCTACGTTAGAAGCACAAAATCTTCTTAGACGCAACAATTCTTCGAACAGCATGAATGATTACAAGCACAAAGTCTTGTAGATCATCCAACAAGAGTGTCAATGAGCACGAACGATTACAAGCACAAAGTCTTGTAGATCCTTGGAACAAGAGTATCAAGAGTATGAATAATTACAAGCACAAAGTCTTGTAGATCACTCAACCAGAACATGCAAGAGTATAAATGATTACAAGCACAAAGTCTTGTAGATCATTCAACCAATGATAAACAAAAATAACAATGCAATCTAAATAACGAATGTAACACAAAGTTTACATCAACTACTTAGAGTCTTTCAGATTCTTCAAACTAATCACTACCAAATCAGATTAACTCACAAAAGTATCGAATCCAACGCAAAGTTTGGCTTGCAATCCTTTTCTTTATGAACGCAAAGTTTCACAAATTTGCTTACAAAAGGGCAGCACTTCGTTGCAAAAGGCTAAAAGATAAAATTACAATGAAAATCCCTCACATTATATAGAAAGAGGGATGAGCAAAAGAAGGAAAGAGATTGAGAAAATCAGGGAAAGTTAGGTGAGCGATTTAAGGAGATCTCACCTAACTTTGACCAAGGTCAAAGTGTAATTTGTTTTGAAAATATTACATCTTTGGACTTGGTGTAATTACAATTTACAAAATGACATTCGAAAATGTCTAGAAATATTTACAAGATGCATAATGGGATGCACCGGAAATGTCTAACACTGGAGAATAGGGGGCTGCTTCACGTTTCTTTGCATTGGGCGTGGAAGTCTTCAAATTTCCTCCTAGTCTCCTGCACGAACTTCTCATCTGGACCAACGGTGTAATCCACAATGGTGTGAATTCGTGATCGATCTCATGGCGGATGGTAGGTATGCTGCACTGTCAGAGATCGTCTTCGGGTTGTCCAATGTGAGCCTTGTATCACAAAATGATGTTCAGTGGCTTCACAGTCTGAGAGCATCGGATCAAATTAAGTGATGGCTTCCTTGAAGATCCCGAGGGATATTTACGTGGCGGCCGAGGAAGATACGATTTTCCTCAAGAAGTTGACCAGGCAACTCTCTGATACTTTTGTCAAGAATGGTGCGATGCCCGTCGACATCTTCCTGTACTTGGTGAAGATCTTCTATGAGAGATTGAACCACTTGAATTCTGTGTTTCAGTGATTCTCTTACCTCTAAAAACTTTTCTTTGTCAGGAATTACCCCAACCTCCACCAATTTGCTGAGCTTTACCTGTTTCATTTCCAACCATGACAACAGGCATTTTTCCATGTCTCTGCGCTCCTGGGAAAGTACACTCTTTTCTTTATCAAGCTCTGTGGTGAGCTTGGACAACATGGTAGTTTTCTCATCCGTAGCCAAAATTATTTGAGATCCATGTTCAATGATCTTCTCAATGAAATCATAT
>VDFB02035679.1:0-17041 GCA_007258455.2 Sequoia sempervirens | reverse complement strand
TTCATTCACATAATAAGATTCATCACATATAGCATATAAGCATCATTCAAAAAAGCATCATGGAATAATAGAACATGTTGTATCCATACGCTATAATATCATCATCATATAGAACATCATATAGCATGTACATAATAAAAGATATCAAATTCCTCCATCGTGATCAACACACATAAGCAAATAGATCAACCATCATCATCGCTACATATATATCTCAAAATAATGTCAAGTGTACAGGGATATCCGAATATGAAGAAGTTCATCATTAAAAATGGCAATGAATCATCAGTATTAGTGTATACTTGTCGAAAATACAACAAACATCATGTGTTAGAGCTATGTAGTGCTCCCCCTAGATGGTGTCGACATCTCAAGACTTGTGCCTCCCCCACCTGATGGACCTGTGTCTATATCTTGTGGAAGTGGCTATGTCACACCCTTGCTAGTAGTCCTCATTTGGGTGCAACTGGCAGACTGCAAGTAGCTCTCACAACACTCTGGTGGAACAACCTCATAATATTTAATCTGATAAAACTCTACCTCCTTAGCAGAGCGTTGTACTTCCTGAAACTAATCTATTGTCCCACTACCCTCCGCAGCCCTTTGCAGTCTCTCGACAACACCCTTCGTCTGATCCACACACAGTCTCAAAATATCCCTCTCTATTGTCAAGTTGGTGATATGTCCTTGTGCTTGTGACATTTGCACCTATACCTACATCTATGCCTGTGACTGACTGCAACTACCCCTAAATCTATATCAAATGGCCCTGAAGTGTTTAGACCTAAACATGTAGGGCTACAATCTGTGCCTGTTGCTACTAAGAAGGAAATTGTATCTACATGTGCTATTGTTCCACAACTACTAAGGATCACCTCTTACGAGGCACTATGACATCTAGTACTAGATGGGAACTCCCTCTTCCATCTCCTCCACCACCATCCCCATCTCTATCTCCACCATCATCACCACCACCTCCCACAACTCCTCCATCTCCATCGCCACCATCTCCATCCTCCTCATCCCCAACACATTTGTCCCTCCTCCATCTAGGTGGTCTTTCCTCATCATACTCTAGCATCAACACTGGCTTGCCAGGCCTCTAGATCTTGGGAAATAGATGTCCATAAAAGTACTATGAGTACTCCTCTGTCATGTATTCCTCCGCAATCTCTAGCTGATAGTCCCAAATCACTGGTTGTAATCTATGGTACTCATCACAAGCCGCATCATAGGATAAGGTGGGTCCCACTCTGTAGCATCCTGGTGTCTCCATGCATATGTATCCAATTCCTGTGGAATCCCCTACACTCTACCATACTATCTATGTACCCTCATAAGTAGGAATCTTTCAATAATGAAACGTTTCCATCCAATGAGATAGTTGGTTGTGCAAACAAAAGAAATCTCCAAATGATCCTTGGCCCACTACTCGCAATCCACATACGACCGCAATGTCATGAAATCTAGGTCATCTAGTATGTGTCTCCACTACAATTTTCCCAGCTTATGCTAGATAACTAGGTTGGTATAACCATAGACATAGGGTCTCCCAATCGATCGGTACATGTCTATCACTAGGCATGTCATTGCTATATGCTCCTAGGCCCATGCCTGTAATAAGGTCACCCCGGAAAATAGATTGGTGCCTCTAAGATAAACTATCTGATGTAAATCATGGTACAACTATGTAAGCATGCACAAACACTAGGTGTATTGAGTCCCATATAGAATCATTTTCTCTATTGTTTGACCCCAACCAATAGACAATCCCTTTGACCTCTTGTCAAGACATAGAAATCCACTAAAAAAATGTGCAAGCATGGAAGGTAAGGGGCCATAACTCTCAAACATCTCCTACCAGGGTATCTCATACCCACTAATCTAATCATCATGAAATATTTGGCGTAGAGCATGTTTACCACCCTACTCTGCCTAATCATACACAAGAATGTCACCCATCACAGGAATCCATAGGATTATAGACATCCTCTAGCATCACAATCATCTCTCTAGTGGCTAGATGAAAGGTGTTGTGGTCTCTATGCCACCTCTTTGCTAGTGCAGTCAGCAATCCCTGATTAATCCTAATCTAGGGCATGCCAATCAATGAAGATAATCTGCATCTCTCAATAATATCTCTATCATTCTGTGATTGACGTGGAATCAAATCCCAAGTTTTTGGGAAGCACTCTCGTGATTGAAAATTCCATAAATCACTCACTTATCATTATAACACATCACAATCAACATATCAATCAATCAATCAAATCAACAAAACAATCAACATCAAGCAATCAATCATCCTATTAGCTCGAGTGATATTTTGAACAAATCTCACAAACATCTATTTTGATCCTTGCCTATCATGATGTCAAATCAACATCATCATTAAATTGAATCTCACCTATCATGAGATCAATAAATCATCTAATCTATCAACAACAACAAATCACCGGCTGATGCAATTGAACAACATGAAAATCAAGGAGAAAAAAATCTTCAATTTTGTCTTTGATGTGCTAAAAAAATGCTTCATTGTGCTAAAAAGACACATGCACCACAAAATTTTCTCAATGCACCGATATAGTCTCTCTATGTAGCACTTTAACCAATGCAGTAGAGAAAATATCCTATGCACTAGAGAATCCCATCATTGCACCAAAATAATGGACGCGCCACTTATTTTGGCCGATGCACCACAACACAAGGCCTATGCACCATTTCAATTGAGGTGCCATCTAAAAATTCTCATGTGGTAAAACTTCATTCCTAAGCGCCAAAATGCATATGTGCTATAACAAACCATCGATGCACTACATCAGGCCTAAGATGCGCTAGAACCCCCAAATTCAATGCTCTAAAAATACTAACCTATGCACTAAAACATGAAAAAAATCAAAATTCAAAATTAAAAACATGGAAAAAAGGAATTCAAAATTTGCAAAGAGGGTTTTGGAAATTTGTACTGGAGGTCTGTATGTCGTTGGCTAGTTATGTCACCACACACGCTTGAATCAATGAGTCTTGTAGGGGATCACCATCTTTGCTTAAATGCTCAAAGTTGCTCTCTCACCCCAAAATTTCAAAATCATAAAGTGTACAAATGAGTTTCTTTTTCACTTTTGGCCTATTAAAAGTGGTAATTAAAGTGGGATTTATGATGGGATATTTTAATTTTTTAGGGATTAGTTAATCAAATGGCAGCTAATTTCTTCAATATCGAGAGATAAATCATTGGAATATCATCAAATCAGAAAATTACCATCAACATCATCAAAATCATAAAAAATCATCAAAATTTTCAAAAATCTTTAGAAAAAATAAAAAACTCCCTGAACTATCTCCTGAGGGGGCATATATCCGTTATCTCTTGAAAATCACCATCTGCGGCATTATCAAAATTTCATTAGCACTGGAAAATTTTTCTTTGAAGCAATGTGTAAACACATCACTTCAAAGAGGGGAAAAATGTATACATTTAAAATTGCTCTAGAGAAAATTAATTAAATACTAGTTATTTAATTAATAAAATCTGTATTTCCTCTACTTATAAATAAATTGAAAAGTTTATTTATATAGTTAATATTTCTTAATTCTTCCTATCTAAACCACTTTCTTCATGATTTAATTAAATAAACAAGTTTAACTATTTTTTTTATTTGATTAATTCCCTCCAACTAAATTTGAAGTTTAAATTTGGAATTTTGTCACATTTCTCCATATTTTCTAACTTCCTTCCACCTCACTATGTGTCACATGAAATTAATTATTTATAATTTCTGAATGGGTATTTATCCTCAACAATTTTAACAACCTGTGAAACAAATTGCTTATCCTTTCCATTTATTCCCTTCTACACTTGGCAAGCTTGTTCTATTAAAGGGGACAACTTCCTTGATTCTCTCTAACCTCTTCGCTTCTCACCGTTGATCTCTCCAGAATGAATCCTGATCATCCATTGCTGCCACATCACTTGATGCCTTGGTGAAATCTGTAAATAGAGGCTCATTTACAACTTTTCATATAGAAAGCATAGCATAAATTTACTCTGCAAAAATAACTTCAACTTTTGAGAGCTTAACATTTTCATTTTAGCTTAGAATTTAGCATTTGATTTCAAGTAGTGTTATAATGGAAATTTCATTTCTAGGAACTTAATTTTTTGCATTATCATTACAACATTTCCATATCATATCCATTAGCTTAGCATTCTATTTTTGCATCATTTAGCACCATTTTGTATACAACATCATATCATTCAGCACATCATTTAGCATATCATCCATCAAATTCATCAATCATGTAGATGTAGGAATAGTTTCCTACATTTAAGTTTAATGGCTTCTCATTTCTTAGGTGTCATCCCAGTAGTTTAGTGCATACCTAAAAATGTAAGAGCACTAATATAGGATCCTTAAGAAAAGAGGATGATGGAATGATTTTGAGGAATCACTTTACCATTTTTTTTGTTAAATTTGATTTCCTTGATATACCACATTGCATCGATTGTGTGTTTTGAATTAATTGTTTTGATTCTCATATTTTAATCACATAGAAATAATGCATGAATTCAATGAAAACATCCAAAGAGTGTGTATGCATGAATACAAAATATATGAATGAAAAATTAATGAACAAATACATTAGAAAGAAATTTTACATGCAAATATGATTCATGAGGAGGAAGGAATTGAATCATGTCTTTATGATTCAAATGAGTTTCAAGTAGAAAAGGTATAGTATAAAACTCTCAATAAGGCACCAAAATAGTTGTTCCTATGGGCAACCTATGTTTCCATAAGGTTTAGTAAAAGGGATTCATCAATCATCAATACATTTCATAGTTGCTAACATGGATTCTTGTATAGTAGATTGATAGTTGGCCACAACACTAGATAGAGCAATTTTTTATAGAGCTACATATCTACAACACATCTAAACTTATTGCTCCAAAAAAAATAGTAATTCCTTATATTTCTTAGTCTTATGTCAATTCCTTTTCTTATAAATTAAGAAATGACTAAGAAATTTCACATTAAGTCAAGTTCCATAAGGCTTTGGAATATACAAGGATGCAAAATATATTTCCCTTAAGGTAAGAATTAAATTTTATATCTTTTAATATTATAATTTATTCTAGTGTACAAATAAAGTTATTTTAGAGAATTTTTGTATCCTCGTAAATTAAAAAAAATTCACCTCAATAGTGGAATTATTTTATGTAAATTCATCCATATCTAGCCTAATATGTAGATAATCTTCAAAGTTGTGATGTGCAATAATTTGAATCATTTCCTAGTAAACCCATATTTTTCTACCTTCTATGAGATAGAAGATCTAGAAATTTCTATAGTAATTATAAACATTTAGAAAGTATCAATAACATATAATTAATAGGTTTAATATTAGATTGTTTCATTTTATAAATTCAATACACCTCTAACCTTGTTGTCTTTACACTATACTACACTTTGATAATTAATGAAAAAATTCATAATGACTAACTTCATTTATTTATTTTTGTGTGATAGTTATGGGAAACTATATAAGAGTTTTATTTTGAATATATTGTAGTGTAGTAAAATGCATAACCTTCCATTTTCACACTTGTTTGGGCCTACCTTGATTTATTTATCCCTATTTATGTATTAATTCATCCTATTTTGTATCTACAAGCCCTATGAATTACATATTTTTATGGAAAATCCTGACAAATATCGAAAGATAAAATGATCATTTAATGATTTTGTCTGTGTCCCTAATTTATGGACTAGGACTAAAATGCCACCTAGGGCAGCTTTGTCCTCCATGGTTCTTGGGACCCCGATTTTGAATATGCTTAAAAAAGGTCCCTTTTTGGAGTTTGTGCCCTGAGATTTGAGCCTTGGGACTAAGACACCACCTAGGGCATCTTAGTCCTCGGCTTATTTTCTAGATTTAATATCAAAATTTGGCAAGATTTAGCCTCCTTTAATTAATGAATTCATATGTTAGCTTGGTGTGATGTAATTTCAGGATATTAAGCAATAATAAGTATAAATACAAGGTTCCTCCACTCATTTTCATAACAATAATTAAAGCATTCATTCCTAAGACAATTTTATGCATTCAAGAAGAAATTCATCAAGCATTTGGAGCCATCATCAAGATTCAAGAATCATATCAAAGAGCTTCTTGCATCATGTGTGTTGTTGTGCTAACATTTGTGATGTAGGGTTTTGATTCAAATAAGAAATTCAAGATCATTCTTTTGGTTCAAGATCCATATTCATTGCAGCCATTGCATAAAAGTTTGCAGACTTTACAACAATGGTTTGGTGAGTTGTAGCATTGTATTTTTTTTCATTCACCATTCCCCTCATTATTTCTATTTCATTTCAAGGTTTAATTACCAAAAAGGGGTTTGACCAAGGAAAACCCTCATTCACTAACAAACAAGTTTTTCCCCTCTTGCATATTTGTGATTGCAAATCTAGGTTGTAGTCTCGAAGATAATTTGGAGTGCAAAGTTGCATTACAAAGTTGTCTTCTTCACAAAAAATCACCTATAGGCCGAATTTGAAAGTTTCAGAACCTGAGATCGAAAAGCAAGCAAGTGCAGACTTTGGAGCTAAGGATCACATTCAGAGTTTTCAAAAATTTAGAATGGGATTAATATGCCACCTTGGGTATCTTAGTCCTCCCAAAGATATTTTTCAAAGATTCCTTCAGATCCGGTTCTGACATCTAAAGACTCTGCATCTGCCCTGTAAAATAGTAGCGGGACTAATACGCCATCTTGGGCATCTTAGTCCTCCATACAACTTTTTGGTAGCTTATTTATATTTCATGAATCCTCACACCATCTCTAGAATTCCTAGGTACACACATCCTAACTTCCAGCTTCATAGTTTTCTATTTTGTTCATCTTTCTAGGTCATTTAGCATTCATTTGCATATCACATTGTGTTTTCCAACGTTTTCTTTTCAAAGCACTAGCTTGGTGGTGAAGTCCTTAGAGCTGAAAAAGCCCCATCCTAGGTCCTTCCTAATTGAAAATTGACTCACCTTATGAGGTTTCTAATCAATCTAATTGGGACTCCTAGGACATACCTGAATGTTTTGTGTGGAGAAAGTGTGATATTCACATATATCCATTTTTCCACCAATCATTTTGGTGAACCCAAATTTTAAGCATTTATTTTTTATTTTGATTCCGTTAAAGTCCTTAGATCTAGATTGCATTCCATCTTGCATTAGTGAAAGTGTATCTAGGGTTCCTTGCATTTTTGCATTAGTGAAATTACATTTAGCATTTCTTGCATTTACATTAGTCAAAGTTCATATAGGTTGCATCTTTACTTTATTGCATCATTTTATTTGATTAAAAATAAAATAAAAAGTGCATTGTTCATCATCTTCATTGCATTACAAACATTATTATTTCATTCAATTGCTTGTTCCTAGTTACTTTTTCTTGCACTTATTTGCACAATTTTTTGTTTCCAAACATCAAGTCCATGGGCAGGCAACCTAGGAACACTACTATCAACCCATAACTTTTTTATTTTGTTCAAAAAAACCTTACTAGGACTAAAATTCCCTTGGTGGCATCTTAGTCCCTCTTTGGGTTTTTGTTGCAGTGCCTTGTTTGAGTGATTTTCTATATGTTTCAAGTTCTGAAACCTTCAGATTTCATCAAGAGGACTAAGACGCCCTCCCTGGCATCTTAGTTCCTATGGAATTTTAGATTGCAATTTTTAGGATTTGAATCAACATTTTTTTGCTTATGTTTACTAGCATTGGTTATTTTTTTTAGTGGGTTGACTTTACGTTTCATGCATTTTACTAAATCTAGCTTAAATTTCTCCATTTCATGCATTGCTCAATTCCAAATTTGCATTTACAACATTTCATCTTTCAAGTTGTTGCATAGTGTAATTATCAAATTACCTTGTTTCCAATCTAAAAATTTCATTTTTCGTTAGATCATTGCATTCTACTTTCTTTACTTTTTTTGTAATAGCATTTTCATTTCAAAAGATGTGGATTTGATATGGTTACAAATGGATTGCATAAGTAAAAAATACCATCTTATGAGTTGAACTTAGAATATAACAATGAGGTCATTAAGAAACATGTTAGTCATCCTTCTACTATCCTACATAGTTATGTGAACATCTTAGAGCAAGTGGATCAGACCATTGACACAATCCTTAATATTACATTTCTCATTGGTGAGGATGATAGCATAGACAATCACAACAATCATACTTGTTTTTCTCTTGATACCTCTCCTCTTTGTGACAAAGGTATCTCGGTGAAAGAAGTTATAAGCATTGAGAGTCATGATTGTCCCTATCCTCCTCTACCTCTGGAAGACATTAGAAAACAAGAAGATGAGATCATTGCCACCAATTTTCTTACCCCTACTCTATCTCTCAACACCTCCCCTAATTAAGAAAGGCCTTCAGTAAAGGAGGATACAATCATGAATGATCATGAAAATAATTTTTTTCAGGAGGACATGTGGATTGAAAATGGTAACCTTATCTCTCTCCTTCCTAATGTCCCTAATATTTGGAAAGAATTGTTTGAACAAAACCATTTAACTATTCGTAATCATGAAAACCATAGTAGTCCTTCTCTTGATGCTTCCCCTATTAGTAATGAATTTACCTTACATGGCATAATAATGGAGAGTAATGAAATTTTTTTTTGCCTCTCTCCTAAAAGCTCTCCTATTAGGGTAGAAGTTATAGCACAAGAGAACAAGACCTTAGAGAAAAAGGATAAAGTCATGAACAATCATAACAATCAAATAGAGCCTTCTTCTAATATACCTACTATTGATGAATAAGAAAATTCAATCATTGATAACTCCCTTACATGTGATGAATTCATTCTAGAAGAAACAACCCTTGAATATCAAGAAAATTTGGTTTGTAGTTCTCATAAAACCTCTCCTACTAGGGAAGATATAACGATGGAAGAAAATGAGAACATTGATTGCTTAGATGAAGATGATGAAGTGACATTCAATCATAATGATAAGACTTATGACATTATGCACATTAGATATCCCTTGGAGTACTCTCCCAAGCCTAAACTTATCATTTATCCACCCTCTCATAAACCACAAGTTCAAAACAAACCTATCCTTATCCTTGAACCACCTAGGAACAATTTTTCACAGCAACCGAGTTACAATACCATTTCTCATACATACAAAAATAGGAAAAATCCATAACCAAGACAAACACCTTTTGATGGAACCTTCAAATTCTCAAATTTGAAGTGCCCATATTGAAAAATTTTCCTTTGCACACTCAGAAGTGCACCTACAAAATCTACCCGAGTGACCTACTTTGGAGTGTAGAAAATTGAAGCCTGTTGATTTTCATGCCAAAAGGATTGTCATTTTCCACACTTCCTACATTCAGTTCCAATTTTAGAGTCTCAACATCAGATTGCTATTTTTTTTAGATCAAAAGAAAATGTAGTTTGTTTAGTTTTACATCTGCATTTCTAGCAATGTTTCAAGGTGGTCAACTTTGATCCTTAATATCTCGTGAAAAATAATGACTGAATCAAATCCCTTTTGCACACATATTCAATGTACCTGAATGAGCTTATGTTTCCAATGACAGACCACCCAAAAGTTGTTCTAATATTTTTTCAAAGTGGTGACATTGAGAGCCCTGATTGGTGTTAAATATGTGCAGTTGAAGAAATCCATGAGTGTGCAACTTTATCGATAAATATTTTTCACCTCATAATCCCTTTTTTTGATCTATTTGTTGCAATGCATTCTTGGGTCAATTTTGTATATTCCTACTCAGTTGTAGGCTCCCAGGATAAGTTCTAATGGGTTATCTAATCCTTTTCTGACTGCAACGTGGCCAAAATGGGTGTTCTGAAAAGTTTCAATTTTTTAAAATCTAAGGACAACCCATTTCATTTTTTTGGTCTAAAACCTCTAGAACTCCATTTTCATAAAAATAGAGGTCATTTGATACATTAAATTTTAATGTACTTCTGTTGTAGAAAACACATCTCGGGGGCCAGTTTACAAAGGAGGTACTTGATTCTTCATGGCTGGGAAATTTTTGAGGAAATGGATTTTCTCTAAATAATTGATTATGGCTGCACACAAAAAATATCTTCTCTAGAGGTCATCATTTGTGCACAGTGAATTTTCTCCATTTGGGCCATAGGCATAATTAAAATTTGCATTTTATCTGAGGTTACAAATATTTATGTTTAAAATATTTTTGAATATTTTAAACATTATGTAAATATGAAAAATGAATTTAGGGAAATTATAAAATACATTTCAAATGTTTTGGAGGACAAGATAGTTTAATTCTTGCCTCTGACTGGTCCAAAGGCTCTCATAGCTTTCATAGTTGCATGGAAATTTCATCACCCATCACCAATTCTAAATGAAGTTGGAGGACGCAATCAAAGATGCAATGTTTTCTAGCAATGAGTCTTCATTTGGGTGGACTGAATTAAAACTTTGAGCAGAGGACATGTTTTAAATAAATTTTCAAAGTTCTCTGGTCAGGCATTGCCCATCGCCTTTTGAGTCCAACATGCACAAACAAATTAGTGATGAGCGATGGCTACTCTGTCCATAACCCATTTCTAATATATATCACCTCTTCCACAATGAATCTAAGACGCATGATGTTTCATCTCCGATCGCTAATTTCTCATTATTTTCTCTACTGCATTAATGATGTGCGATGGTCTCTTGGGAAAAGTTTAATGTTTCTTGTAACGGCAATAGTGGGCCCAAGGAATAAAATATTTAATGATGGGCGCAAAAATAAATGAAATATATTTGCATGGGAAAAGAAGGTGAACAAAAGGGCATGAGTAATTCTTTATTTACTCCTAATAGAACATTTTCTTCACGCTGAAATCTAGAAATTCCATTATCATCACTATTTGTTCTTTCATTTTCTAAATGTATTCATGATTGGTGATGAGTGAACTATTGCGGTTTCATTAGCCATCACCAATAAATATTAGCATTCCCATATACACTTACGATGCATGATGTGCTAAGGAAGAAAAGTCAATAGTAGGCCCATGGGAATTTCTTAAAAAATAAATTTTTGAGGAAAAGGTAAAATGCAAGGTACATGTAGAATATTTAATTGCCTTGTGCTATAAAATAAAAGCCTCATAAGTAAATTATTTTAATTTTTTTAAAATTTTGGGCATTTTTAAAATTTGTAAACTCACGGATAATTATTTTATTACCTGATTGAAAAATTAAAGTCTTTACAAATAAAGTTGGCATCTACTCTGTTGTGGAAATGATTAAAAAATCTCATGGAGTTTTTCAAAACACATGCAAAGGGATCTCTACTGCTTAAAAAATATGAGTGTAAAATTCGTAATGTGAAATGGGATTTTACTAATCAAGAAATTTCATATAGAATAAAGAATGATGGCCTCTAAATAGAATATTCATTCAGCTGCAAGAAGGGCAATGATGAAGGATGATTTTTTCCATGGGGGAATATTTTTGTTTTAGAGCAATGGAGTAAGGACTCAAGAAGATAGAGAGCAGGTTGAAGGTTCCTTTCACCAAGTAACTTCAACAACAAGTAAAGGCATTATAGATCAAGGGAGTTGAAGATGTGTCTTCACAAAATGGATTTGAAGTTTCTTCTTCTTCTATATCTTATTTCTTCTCTCTTTGTAAAGGTTTTGAAATTATGAATTATGTGAATATGGTAGAGTCTATTGTTTAGTCTAAGTTGTAAATGGAGTATGTAAATTGTAACAGCTAGGTTTTATGAGAAAAATGTTAGCCAATTTGTGTAACATTATTATATTACTGTTGTAAAGTTGTCTCCAGATTTGTATGCTTTTGATTATATGAATTCAATATATTAAGGATTTTTTGAGTTTTTCATCACAACTTTCCTATGATTGTGTTATTTGGCCATGGTTCTCTTTCAAGTAAAGAGTTAAATTACATTGATCAAATCAGTATAATGTTGAGTGCACAAGTGGGATTGGTGAGTAGAACTTTATGGCAATAAGAGTGGGTATGTTAATGTAAGGCATTAACATATTTTAAATCTATTTGTTGAACTTAATTTTTTGAGAGGATTTTTGTTATAGTTTTTTATTGGACTCCATGGCCCATGATTAGGCACTAACCTATCACAAAGCCTGATACATTTTTAGAAAAAATGTATAAATTTAAATTATATTACTTATCAATCCCGGTTTGTTTGGGTGTTGAGCTCATTTTAATGAATCACATCTCTCATTTTTAAATGAGGCATTATTGTAGAGGTCAGCCAAGCCTTTAGAGTACTGTCTTTCAAACAATTAGAGGAGAAACATATGTTTACAGTATATTTGATACCTTAGCACACAAGTATTTATAAATATACTATTTGGTTTACCCTCCCTGGTTTAACAGAGCTAAAAGTGTAGGAGATTTCAATCCCTGATTGAATTTTGTTTGTTGGCCACATCAACCTGTTGAGTTTGAATATAAGAGAGTGGCTACTCTTTAGGACTCATTGCATTTGTTGATTTGGGAACCAATAGATTGGAGACTCTACTAGGGATAATTTGAGGAATATCTAATGGAAGATCATCTAGCCTTAAGAGTCAATCAGTTTGTTAATTTATAGTTTTGGGTCAGAATGTTCTAAGGACCTGCATATTTGAAGGAGATTTCTACAATTTTTTTGATATATTCTTGAAGTCTGGTGCTCTACTAGTGGATAGAACTTAGAAATACTTAGATCTTGGAAGAAGCTTTCTGCTCCTTGAAGATCTTTTCCTCTTTCAAAGAGGTGGCCACTATAAATTAATTTCTACATCATCAGAAGAGTTGGTTGTAATAGTTCTCAGGTATTTTTCTATTATAATATCTATGTATGAAGGTTTTCAACAAAAAATTCTAGTTAATATTGTCCCGTATTTAGTATTTCAAGATACTACTAGAAAGGGAAATGAGAAAGTAAGATATTATGAAAGGATATCTTGAGAAGAAATTAGTTGTAGAGGGAACACAACTTTATTTGAAAATATGTATTGCTATCCTAGTTCTCCTTCTTCAATTTGTAATAGCATGCCTATAACACAACAATGTCCTCAAAGAAATGTGTTCACTAGTGAAAGATATGACCCTCTAAATTTTAGTCAAATCCAAGGTTACCCACATTATATCCCAAGAATAATAAATGAATGTTTACCTAAGTTTAGAGAAGATTTTGAAGAATCAACATCACAACATTTACAAGTTTTTCTTGATTTAATGAAAGATTGTCAAATAGTAGAGGAGGATGCTGTCATGAAGGTTTTTGTAAGAACTTTAGAAAATGATGTTCAATACTAGTTCTCTAGTTTACCAATGCATTCCATAGATTCATGGCATGAGCTTAGAATCCATTTCATTGCTTATTTTGAAGAAGAGTCAATAGACAATGACTGCTTGACTAAAGAAAGAAGTCTGCATACCCAAGAAGAATATGAAGATAAATATGAAAATGAGGTTGAACCTATGTCACTTATTGATGCATTATATGATGTAAAAATATTTTAGGGTGAATCCTCCTATGGTTTTCATGATAGATTCATGAAGATTATGTTTGCTATACCAGAATCAGAAA
The DNA here is from genome assembly GCA_007258455.2 of Sequoia sempervirens. Lineage (NCBI taxonomy): Eukaryota > Viridiplantae > Streptophyta > Pinopsida > Cupressales > Cupressaceae > Sequoia > Sequoia sempervirens. The sequence goes on along the minus strand of VDFB02035679.1, from coordinate 3,404 downwards.
GACTTGATGAGTTATTTTGCATTGATTTATTCTGTGAGAATTGTGAGTCAGGTTTGAGTACTATTCCAGCTCATTTGAAGCCTCCTAATCTTAAATGCATATATCAATGGATTTCAATAATTGAGGAAATGATAGATAAATATGGGAGTAATATCCTAACTCAATTATGTGATGGTACTTTTGCAAGATTCAATCTAATAGATGCAGATGGTATAGTAGAAGACAAGAATGATGCAACGTTTGGTGATGAGGAAGTTGTTTTTGAACAAACTATAGAAGAAATAAATTGAGATAAATATTGTAGCCATAATTTTCATGAAGAGATAGATGAAACATCTGAGGTTTCTTCTATTTTCTCTGAAAATAAAAAAATAGAGAGAAATTTTTTTGTATCAAAAGAGGGTTGTAATGATGTAGATGATAGTGAAAGTATTTTCTCCTCTATGGACTTTGAATATACAGTTGAAGATCATGTTGATTCTAAAGTTTCATGTCTTCATGATGAGAACAATTGTGTTGTAGATGGAAATTTGCATCCAGATGAAAAGTATTCTTGTTTGGGTGATCACGATAATTTCAATTCTATTTGCAGCCCTAGTGACTGTGATTCCTCTCATGAGGAAGAGGTAGAATTAATCTCTTCAAGTGTAAAGTGTTCCAACAAGGAAAACGATGACAATAATTTTGAAAGCTCACAAGAATAATATGATGGATATGAATTGAATATCTTGTTTGAAGAAGACACGTGTGATCAGCAATGCAATGGTACAATTGATCATGTCAATTCTACAAGTGAGTGTAGCATTGATGAAAGATTTCATCATGATGAGACAAAGGAGCCTACTGATTTGAAGAGTAATTTTGAGAATGACAGTACATCAGATGAAAGTGACAGAGTATGCAATGATTTTCAATCAGAGAAATCATGTGTGAGAAGTTGCAGTGAAGAAACAATTGATGGTTTTCAATTTGACAATGAGAAAGGTAGCTCTGTTGATTGTGGTAGCAGTGTAAACAAAGAAGGAGATATGTATACAAGAGATTCATTGGATGAATTAGCTCAAGTAGTTGGTTAAGAGGAGCATGCATATGCTGATAATGATGAACAAGGAACTCCTACTTTTTTTTATGTTTTACCTTCATCTAGTTCTTTTGTTGACTTTGAAGTTATCACTAAATGCTTTGCATGAGGATAGCATTGATATAGTTGTACATGAAAGTGAAAATGTAGAGACAAATGTCAGTACAACTAATGATGCTCTTTATGATGATTTTTCACTTGAAGAATGTGATTGTGTCAATCACATGGATGTACATGAGGATCTCTTTTCCGGATCTGCAACTCATAGTTTTCCTCCTAAGCAGTATGCTTCAAATTGTCATATTGATGCAACAAGAGGTGATGTTGAATATGATACTTCTAGCAACAATGAATGTGTTTTAAATAGTCATTATGAGCAATTTGTTGCGGAGGTAAATTTTGAGTCATCTGAGCCTGCTCTTGAAACTTTTGTATGTGATAAAATTACTAATGTTGATAGTATTTTCTATGAGCTTGAAGTGGGAAACATTGTTTGGGATGTTGATGCATTCTTTGAATGCTATGAATTGAATGTGGATAATGGACATCTAGATGTTGATGAGTCTTGTTTTTAGAACATTGAGGCATGTAATAATGTGATTAAGCTGTGTTGTTGGGATGATAACAAAATTACATGTGATGCAATTCAGTTGGATGAGTTACAAATGTGTGAGTACTCTTTTCTTGAAACACAGAATTATTGCACACTATTTTTGAAGGGTGATGTCTTCTTTGAGCCTGATCATTGTGAGGGAATCAGTAAATGAGATGAGGTTGTTTTTTCAGATGGTCTTGATCACTATCCTCACATTTTGTCACTTGCCACAAAATCAAAAAATGAAATGAGTGGCAGTGATGCAGCTTATGTCATTTGGTTGCCATGTAACAGTAAAGCTAAATTTAAAGGCATCCTAACACTTGTCTTTGCAAGAATGAAGTTATTAATGTTACTACGGTGTGGTAGAGGAAAGTATGGATTAAAATAGATCACCTCTTTTAAAATATTGGTGTTCTGTAGAGGTAAGAGTTGGCTTCCCTTTTCCATTTGGTGGCCTAGGGCTACGAAATGAGACTAAAAATGCTAAAAAAATAAAGACTTTGTTGCCCAATGATTCTGGCACTTGGTCCCCTCTCCCAGAGGATTATGAATTCTCACTTTGTTCACTGAGGAACAAACATCCCTAGAAAGAGCCACTGATGGAACTTTCTAATTCTCAAATTTGAAGTGCCCATATTGAAAGATTTTCCTTTGCACACTTAGAAGTGCACTTGCAAAATCTAGCCAAGTGACCTACTTTTGAGGGTCACAATTTGAAGTTATTTATTTTCATTCCAAAAGGATTTTTGCTTTCCATTCTCCCTACATTCATGTACTTCCATATTTGATTTCAGAATCTCAAGATTAAATTTTCTATTTTTTTGAGATTAAAAGCAAATGCAGTTTGTTCAGTTTTACATCTGTATTTCTGACAGTGTTTCAAGATGGTCAAATTTGATCCCTAATATCTCTTGAAGAATAATGACTAAAGAAAATCCATTTTTCACACATATTTACTATACTTGGATGAGCTTATGTTTCTAGTGGCATCCCCCCATAAGTTTTTTTGATAGTTTTTCAAAGTGGTGACTTTGAGAGCCCTGATTGGTGTTAAATATGTGCAGTTGCAGAAATGCCTGAGTGAGAAAATTTTTTGATTAATATTTTTCACCTTAGGATCCCTTTTTCTGATCCATTTGTTGTACTACATTCTTGGGTCAAGTTTCTACATGCCTACTCAATTTCAGCCTCCCAATATAAGTTCTAATGGGTTATTTAATCCTTTTCTGACTGGGACATGGCCAAAATGGGTGTTCCGAAAAGTTTCAAATTTTTAAAATCTAAGGACAATGCATTTCATGCTTTGGTTTAAAACCTCTACAACTCCATTTTTATCAAAAATTGAGGTCATTTGATAAATTATTTTAATGCACTTCTATTGTGGAAAACATGTTTGAGGGGCTAGAGGTACCTAATTGTTGATGGCTGGGGGAAGTTTGAGGAAATGGGTTTTCTCTAAATAATTGATTATGGTCACACACAAAAATTTTTGGCTCTAGGAATCACCATTTGTGCACAGTGAATTTTCTTCATTTGGGCTGTAGGTATAATTAAAATTTGTATTTTTTCTAAAGTTAAAAATACTTATGCTTAAAATATTTTTCAATATTTTAAACATTAGGAAAATATGAAAAATTCATTTAGGGAAATTATAAAATATATTTCAAATGTTTTGCAGGACAACTACATTGAATTCTTGCTTCTAATTGGTCGAAAGGTCGCTTT
>VDFB02035678.1:0-23846 GCA_007258455.2 Sequoia sempervirens | reverse complement strand
ATATATATATATAAACCTAATTCAATTGTACATGCTTTAATTTTGATCTTCTAGGACTTTGTTAGTGCAACTTTCAACCCTGACCCAGACATAGTTACACCACGAGGAGGACATGTAGAGAAGGTTCCACATCAAATGGTAATTTATTTAAATTTTATTATATTTAAAGTCAATTATAAATTTTAAATTGAATATATACATAATATGAGATTTTTACATATTCTTTTTCTTTTATAGCATGAGACACATCTTGTAATTGAGCATGTACAAACAAGTTCTGGAGAAAAGCCTAGTGTATAACCTTAGAATATGGTACAATTAAAATATGATAATTTATTTAAATTAAATTGAATTAAAAAAATTAGTTGTATAGTTGTACATCTAATTTCGAATTTCTTTGTCTTGTTTATGTAGATTGATTTAGAGAATTTAGAGGTTGCTTCAGGTGCACCAGAGCATACAGGCATAGATATGATGGTAATTTAATTTTATGATGGATTATAAATTAAATTGTCATTAAATCATTTTTTATTGTCTTACATCTGATTTCATCTTTCTCTTATACAGAGTGTTTCAGGTCATCCACATAGTCCGCATGGTGTGAAGAGGTCTCTTGATTATAGAGATAGTACATGACCTAGAAACATGTGATTTATGCGTTATATTTGTTTATTTCATGGACTATATTTCTTGTTTCTCATGTACTCTATTGGACTTTTTTTCATGGACTTAATATATTGGTTTCATGCACTTAATATGTTACATAAATTATGGACTTTATTATTGTTTGAAATTTTAATTTACACATGTACATTTGTGCATTTTATGTTCATAGTGAAGACATTAATATAGGACATTAATGTGAAATTTAGTGATCTCATACATGGATTAATATAGGACATTTTAATATTTATACTTTGCAAATTTAGTGATTTCATACATGATATGTACATTCAATAAATAGCGATAATTACTCAATGAACTTATTCAATTCATGCCAATCAATAATCAATCAATAAATCATAATTTACAAACAAAAGCAATCTATTTACATACCAAAAAGGATAAAATTTTAAGAAATAAACAATACCATAGAAGATTAAAGAATAAAAGCATTAATAAATACTATAAATAATAACATCTAACACTAATTTATAAGTTGTCAAAACAAATAATGACGTCTTAAGGGGTTGTCTAAAGGGGTCATAATAGAACGTCTTAAGGGGATGTCTTAAGGGGTTATAATACATCTTAAGGGGATGACTTAAGGGGTCTTAAGAGGATGTCTAAAGGGGTCATAATAGAACGTGTTAATTAAGGGGATGTCTTAAGGGGTCTTAAGGGGATGTCTAAAGGGGTCATAATAGAACGTGTTAAGTAAGGGGATGTCTTAAGGGGTCTTAAGAGGATGTCTAAAGGGGTCATAATAGAATGTCTTAAGGGGATGTTTTAAGGGGTCTTAAGGGGTCATAATAGAATGTCTTAAGGGGATGTCTTAAGGGGTCATAATACGTCTAAAGGGGATGTCTTAATGGGTTTTAAGGGGGTGTCTTAAGGGGTCATAATAGAATTTCTTAAGGGGATGTATTAAGGGGTCATAATACGTCTTAAGGATATAATTGATTTAACAATAATGAATGCATGATATTTAGTGATTATACACTTAGACATAAAATTTCAAAGTAGGAAAACATGCACATTTAAGAAATTAAATATATAGAATATTGATTTGATACATAGAAGTACATAGAGTATGTTTAATTATGTAAGTATGTATGTACATATATGTCATCTCAAAACAATGTTTACAAAATTTGGATATGTTCATCTCATGAACATCTCAAACTCGTGGCTAGAATGTAATAGGTCTTCACACCACCTAATATCAAAAAGGTACAAGCAATATGAATGAAATCATCAAAACATACATATTTCTACCTATATTAAACTATCTATATGTACAAAACTCAAGTCAATGCATTTAAAAGTTTTCCACACATGTTTGTAGGTTGAATCCAAGCATCCTCTCCTTTTTGTTTCAAAGTGTGAGATCAATGCAATGATGGCTTTAGGATACAAAAAATGACAATAAATCAATTTTAACTATTTGTGTCCAAGCAATATCAATATGTAATCAAAACATGTATTTAAATATAGTTTAACTGATAATTAATTGCTTTTACTAAGCATTCCATATGTTGTCTAGGGTTGAATTTTTTATGGACTAGATCCTTTTTGTGATTATGCCCTTTGCTAGATGTATAAAAGGACAATTTAAATCAATTTCAACTAATAACACACTTGACCAATGTCAAAACATGTATTTAATGTATTTAAAAGGACAAAATAAAACTAAAACTATATTTACCTTTATTTACTTATTCCATTGTACCATTTGCACCTCTATTTTTTGTAATGCATCTATGATTGCCTCATGCTCTTCCATAGAAATTGACCATAGCACTTTTTTTGAAGGTCTTCCACGATATCACTCTAGTTTTATATTTTTTACCACCACCAAATGTGAATAATGCATAATCTTTTTATAAGTTTCATAGTCTTCAAATGTAGGTAGACCATTCTTTCTTCTCAAATATTTTTGTAGCCAAGTGCCAACAACCACCATCGATCCTATTGGAAAACATGTTCAAAAACCATAATCAAATAAGTTCTCAAAATTTTCTTAAGGGGATCAAAGACTTGTTCTAAAAAATTGCTTAAGGGGATCTAAAACTTGTTATCAAAATTTGCTTAAGGAGGCGTCTTAAGGGGATCACCATACCTGTTGGATAATGAAAGCCATCATCATCTTCTCAAGGTGTTATCAACTTATGTTTAGTTTCCACACAATGATCCAACCAATATTCTGTTTGCTCTTCATTCCCCTCAGGTGGAATAACAACATACACATGTCCTGCCAACAAAATTCAATTTAATAACTTGTGCATATCCATATAAATAATTTAGTATTACAAAATAACTTAATAAAGTGAAATAAATTGAATTAAAATTACCTTCTTGTACAAGGTCTGAAATACGGTCATGATCTTCAGATTCAAACAATTGATCATTTTCTTCAATAGTTCTTTCATATTGATTATGTGCTTCTGCAGGTGTCAACGATCTTTGTTGAGCCCACTGTTCAACCCATTCTGTATTTTCACAAGCTTCCCAATGTCGTAAGATACAAAACTGGAAAAAGCATCTAAGCTCCCTTGTCCAAATAGTCCATGTGCTTGTTGTCCCACTCCTAAATGAATGCCATTTAGTAGATCCACTGCTTGTCTCACAATCAACTCTAGATACAATGTCCTCTTCTTCCACCAACCAAAAGAATCGATGAACTGTAGAGTAATCACTTGCTCCAAGTGCAGATAATATTCTATTACACCAATCCACAATCTCACATGCATCTTTAAATTTTACTGAATCCTCGAATTTTAATTGTTCTCTAGCAAGAATTATTTTGACACACGCACCAGCTCCATCATGTTCTCCTTTACCATGCCCAGCTTAAAAAAAACTCCATATATGCTGGACATTAAGTTCCTTGTGAACCCTACTTAACCAATAGAACATTCTAGCATTTTTGAACTACCCCGTACAATTATCTGACCATATGAGGTGTTCTTTCATATGGATTCCTCTTTCTCTTAAATTTCTTTAAAATATACTAAAACAATATTGAACAAACTTTGATGAGTGTAACTGATTGTCACTCAAATAAAAATGATACTCCCTCAAAACTTTTCTATCATCCTCAGTGCTATCATTTGCATGTCTATAAACAATATGGACAAACATAGCTATTTGCACTGAATTATAATATTGAGATTGAATTTCCTCTTGTAGAGCAAGAGTATAATTCTCCGCAAAATCAACCACTGAAAGTATAGTACCAATTGGAAATGTGTTTCTACATGCGCAAAATTGGCCATTAAGCCATCGAGCATTTTCAGAGTGCATGATATATTTTGGTACAATTTTATTCTTAAATTCACTCATAAATGCATGCACACTAACTTTTTCTGTAACTAAATCACACCACTTTCCTATTTTTCCATCTTTTAAAGAATAGTGAACATTCCTAAATCTTTTGACATCTACTAATTGTTGTCCAAAATCATGATCAACACTTTCATGCAAACAAATTCTTAAAATGAAAGATTTCACAGCTTAATGCATGTCCGTAAATACAAGAACTTAAATAAAATAATTTATCATTAGATTTTTTCAAAACAAACCCTAAATAAACTCCCTTTGTTAAGCCTGTGTGGCATATCAATACCTACAACCTGTATAATCATGTTAGTATGCAAGGTACAATGTGCTATATTCTAAAACATCATAAAAATAACAAAAACGAACATGTATTTCCACAAATAAACAAGATATTCGCTTATTAATTTTTGCATACTGTGGTTTACATTTTCAAAGACCTTTGACTTATTTTAATATTACCAGGTAACACTGAATCGCTACAAAATTTTCTATAAAATTCAGTTTGTGTTGTATCTAATAGGTGTTTTGGGTGAGGATCGCGGACTTTGGACCCCACCCTTAATTTTAAAACATCTCTAGTATTAGATGAAACCCTAGTATTATCATGCCAATATTTTTTGATCAAAAATTTACTTTCAACATTCAATTTTATATCAGACCTTGGTAGTCGTCCACTGAAACTCCAACATTGATTGATAGGATCATTTTCTATACTTTCTCTTCTTTTCACCGCTCTTAGTAATGTTTTAGGATGTATTTTTAAAACTTCACTAATATTGTTTACCATTCTTTTATTTAAAGTTGCTTTGTTAACTATAGCAGTAGTTATAGCCCTTCTTGCTATGTTTTTATCTTTAGATTGACTATTTTTTCCAATAAATTGAATGGCACTAGCAATAGTAGACATATCATGTTTTAATGATTGATCTTTTCTTTTTGGTTTTAACATAAAAAGCCTAACCTTTTCATTACTTTCCTCTAATTCTTGCATTCCCATTCAATCTGTATCATTAGTTGATACTGAAATGCAAATTTCAAGATAAAAGAACTTGGTGTATATTATATTCGTGATGTTCTTTATTTTCCCTCCAAGAAATTTGACCAGAAGATTTACCCAAAACACCACTTCCAATTTTAAAAAGCATTTTCATTAAATTCAACATCACATTCTAGATTTTCATCTTCATTTTCATCTACATCTTCTTCATTTTCATTTACATTTTCATCTTCATTTTCATCAACAATTTAATGGTTTTCATTTTCATTTCATCAACAAACAGTTTTCATTTTCATTTTCATTTTCATCAACAAAACGGTTATTGCTTTCATTTTTATCAAAACACAGTTTTGTTTTCATTTTCACAAAATGATCATTTTGATTTTCATTTGCAATAAAAAGATTTTTCTTTTTGTTTTCGGCTAAATTCCCATAAAAGTTTCATCTCTCAATATAGTCAATGTCAACATCATTAAGTCCAAAGATCTTGTAAACTTCTACATACAAATTTTACCATTTCTACTCAATATGTGGATTTGAAGACGCACTGGATTTGTGCATATTGAAACATTCTCCATAGCATTCAAAGAGGGATTTGAAGACATAGTAGGACTTGTTTGTATAATCATATTCTTCTCCAAATTGACTCCTTGCAAATTAGCTTCATCTACAACCATGGTATCCTTAATGTTTTCATCTTCAATAGTTGTTGAATTGGTTGCTCCACCATCATTCATTGATTTCATTCTCATTCTTCTTTGTCTTTGTCTTTGTCTCTCTTTTTCTCTATTTGCTTCAACTTCTTGAGGAGTCAATGTCTTCCTTCTCTTATTACGAGCTTTATCTCCCATAATTATAAAATTCTCAAGCACAAATGAATCTTAATAGTGAAATACTTCAAAATATTCAATCCAAATTGGAAGCTGAATACCTATTAGGACAAAGTTATTCCTCTTGTGTTCCTCAAAACAAGTAGAAAACTACCACAATTCCACTTTAAAAATTGTTTTCTTCATCCCTCCATTGAAAAATTCAATCCATATTGCAAATTGAAAACCTTTTGTTCCTCCAAACAAGCACAAAAATAACACAATTCCACTTCAAAAATGGTGTAGATGATGCCTTGTTTGATAAAATCAAGTTCACCACATGTAAATAGAATAGCTTATGAAAAATAATCTACTTTTACTGCTCTCGGCTGTACATGTGAAGTTGCAGACTTCATAGTAAATTTTTGGAGAATATTTAAATAAAAGAAACGGGATCCCGCTTATAAAAAACTAGATCCTGTCTATAAGAAGCAGGATCTTGTTCTATAATCGGGATCTCATTCCACGATATTGAATGTGGGGTCCGTTGCAAAGGAAATGAGATCCCGTTTCTTTTACAATGGTCTGAATATTATAGTTAGGGGAACGAGATCCTGATTATAAGACGGGATCCCGATTATTAATAAATGGGATCCCATTTTTTAAAATTTGATTTTTTTGCTTTGTGGCTGGGCTTTTTCCTAGGTTTTTGGTTCGAGAAAAGCATTGGAAGTCCAAACCTAGGCCTTCAACCTGGTTTGACCTGCAAATTGAAGGTCCTAACAATGTCAAAGAAAAAATAATTTAATTTTGGACATATGGTTGAAGACCTTTTTGCAAAATTTTATGACAAAATTAAAACCCATTTTAGATGAAACAATGCAGACTTTAACTATGCAATTTTTTTAATTGAATTATTTTTCTATTTTCAATTAATTTCTAATAAAATTGGTCCATAAACTTTAAATATCGTGGTTTTACTATTTTAATAACTTTTGATCAACATAACATTTTGACAAACGGATTGCACGAGAACAAACTCTAAAATTCCTTTCAATTTAAAAATAAAAAAAATGATAAGTTTAGGTCATCTTATGCATGCTGTACACAACGATTTTTCAAAACGACAAACCTGCCTAATAAAAATTTAACAAAAAAAAAATATTCAATAAAAAATTACAAAAAAAATCAAGAACAAGCTTCAGTGAGTCACAAAACTTTTCCCAAAAGGATTTAGAAAAATATGATAATTTAATTCAAAATATGGATGTCGTACACGTGCATGGTGGTATGGTAAAAAAAATGACTTTTAAAATGCGGTTTTAGAAATGCCTATTAAAACTCAATTTGTACAATCTCGTATTGGAAATAAATTACATATTTGGAAACTAGACTCGGAAAGCACTACATTTTATGATTAATAACTTTTTTAAAGATTTCATCTCTAAGTGCTTCAAATTTTAAGGTCAAATGTGTCAAATTCTGAAAATCAAGAGTAAACATCTCCACTCCCTTTTGGCCAAAAAGTGGACTCAACTTCTGCACACAACCCATAGGTTTCCAATATTTGTGCACATAATATCTATTTTTCAGCAAATAGTACAGTAGGACCAAAGGATATGTATACACCTAAAATGAACAAGCATCACATTGTTCTAAATACTAAATATTTTAAATATTTAATTAAATCTCCTAATTCATCTATGTATGAATAAATTTTAAATAATTTCTATTTATATTGTTCATTTTCATTTCGATTAAATAAACTTATTTATTTAATCATCTTTTCGTATTCATTTCTTAATTAATTAAATAAACATTATGGTTTATTTATATTAATTATCATATAAATCTTAGTTTGAATATTTTATTCAAATAAAGATTAAAATATTCTTCTTTTTCTTCTAAAATATCATTTATAATTAAATATTTCAAATATTTAATTGATTCCTCTAATTCGATATCCATTCATAATTAAATACTCCAAAATATTTAATTAATTCTTAAATAATTTCAAATTCTTCAAAAATCTATTCATAATTAAATATTCCAAAATATTTAATTAATTCTTCTAATATTTCATATTCTTCTAAAGTCATATTATAATTAAATATTCTAAAATATTTAATTAAAACTTCTATAGTACAAAAATCAAAAATCAAACTCATGAAATTAAATAAATTTATTTATTTAATTTGGGGATTATCTTCAACACCCGTGAAACAAACTGCCCAAACAGAAAATTTAATTTCCTCTGTTTCTGTGCAGGCTTGTTCCCGTGGGTTGAAGACAGGAATCCATCCTTCTCTCCAACCTCTCAACCTCTTCCAACTTCTTCTCAACTTCTCCATCTCTCACCTTTCAATTCTACCAAACAATCTCACAGCCGTAGATCCTTGCCAGCTAGGATTTTCCCTGCAAAAAGCTATAAATATGACTGTCGGGTACTCCAAATCAGATAGAAGTTTTAAGGAGGAAAATTATAGTCAAATTGCAAGTAGTATAAGCATTCATAGCATTCATAGCATTCATAGTATTCAAATAGAATAGCATAGCATATCATAGCATAGAATCATGACATCTTCCGTTTACAGCCCCTGTGCATAATCCACAGCCCCTGTCCATATCCGTATCAGCAATTTCACTCTACTAGCATATAGGATAGAATTTACTTTTGCATAACTCATTCTACAACAGCCATTTGGAGAAGCTGACTTTACACAAAATCTGAGAGTAGCAGCTTCGAATCTCTGGAGATAGAGGAAGATGGAACGCTTCTGAGAATTATCTTTATTTCTTTGTTTGAATTTCTTCAGTATAATGTTCTATTAATTATGTTTTTGTTTTCATTTAGATTACTCAAATTAAAGATACACATTTTTGGCGCCCACCGTGGGGTCCTTGCCCCTATTTCTCACATCTTTTTGCAAATTTTTTTTGACAGTTTACCGACAAAAATAGCGGAATAGCACAGGAAACACGTTTCAGAAACTTCAATACTTAGTTCAGTGCATTTGAGGACTTTTGCAGTTCCCGTGAGGACTTTTGCAGCACCCATAAATACTTTTGCAGCGCCCATGAGTACTTTTGCAGTGCCCATAAAGACTTTTGCAGCGCCCATGAGGACTTTTGTAGCGCCTATAAAGACTTTTGCAGTGCCCATGATATGTCTTGCAGCGCCTGTAAAATGTTTTGCAGCGCTCTTAATTAGTTTTGTAGCACCTTTAAGGATCTTTGCAGCACCCATAACTTCTGTTATAGCACATTTCTGCAAGTTGTAATTTGTAATGTTAAAACAATTTAACTGAATTCGACGCAACCGCGGACAGTTAGTAGTTTTAAAGGTAAAAAGAAGCAATCCTAGGGTAGACATTTAAGGTAAAAAGAAGCAATCCTAGGGTAGACATCTAATTTAAAATGAAGCAATCCTAGGATAGACATTCCACACTTTATTTTGGGCTAAAAATAATTTTGTGTTTGTGTGAAGCAAAATCTTCACTTAGCATAGAAAATCTTTATTTTTGGGCTTAAAATAAACCATTTTCTGCTTTGTTTTTGGTGATAGGCCTATGCTCTCCCCTTAACTGGGTGATCAAAATGCAAAACTCACCTATTTTCCTTCATGCAATTTCTTGTTTTATTAGCACCTTTTAGAAGGCCTGCCGTAGTGGGAAAAAGTACTCACCCTACGGGAACGACCTAAGTGGGAACAACTAAAGCCAAGTTTTCCAACCCACTATAATCAAATGCGGATGGTTGATGAAAATCCCATTCGACGATAGTGTGCATTGATAACCATCCCCAAAGTCTTTGTTCTAAAGGTAGGGAGGTCTCTCGAGGGAGTCTATCATTTGCCGCACCAAACGGAAACCCTTATTAAGAACCTAGTGTAGTATCTTACTGAGTCAGTTTCCGAACATTATATTAATCATAGTGCAGGGGAGGGAAGAATCTACCCCCAAGATACTCACCATATAACTGCCAAGGATTGTTTGCTCAAGGGATCTGGTATCCACTTCTGTCACTCTGAGTACGCACCTAGAAAAGACAAAAACACGGGCGCCCTTTCGGGGGTGACATGGCTGTGTGAGTCGACACAGTTTTAAGATGTGGGCTGTTGATTTCTATGATGACCTACTTGAGAACTAAGAGTGAGTCTATTTGAAATGTTTATCATGTGTAAAACCCGTTAAAACAATTTTTGAACAACATTTTGATTATACACTTGATGTTTAGCATAGGACTTAAGCCAACAATTTTACAAATTGTTTGATGTGTTTTCAATACACTAATTCAGATAAGATCATCCAAAACACTCACTATCACATTGATTAATCTCATGTTACGAGATTGGAAATCCACAACGTTTGAAAAGAAATCCGTTTTCAAAAGGATTAAGAAGCCAAAGAAACCCCTCAACCACAAGAAATTATTGAAGAAACAATGATTCTTGTATCAAAGCCGAAAAGTTTTATTCAAATATAGAACCTTTCTTCATAGGTATCATGATTATGTTAGAGGTCTTTCAAATGATTATGCTATAGAACCTTTATATTCACAAGCTTACTTTCAAAGAAGAGCCCTTTCTCAAAGGCATAACCATAGTCAACACATTTGTTTTAGTTATATTCCCCAACCTGCAATTGAATATTCTACTCGTCCAAATCAAATTTTGCAATAGAGAATTTAGATTACATAGGCATCTATCACAAAATCCATCTTTTTACAAAGCTATGATCAAAACTTCATAAAGTATAAAATCATCTTTTTCTTGATCTTTTGCTTACATTCCCGCTAAACATGATTTTCATCCTTTCACTTAGGGAACAACACAAGCTAAAGATTAGAAATTTTGTGTAAGTCATAGAATCTTCATTCTATCCTGACTTTCATATATATCACATAAATTGCACTATTTCACTCTTTTGATCAAAAGTGAGTAGAATTTGGAACAAAACTTATGCCTGTCTTCATGAGATCTCAAAAACAAATGGAAAAAGATGAGGGAGAAACCACTACAAGTAAAATGGGTGACCATAATGAAAAAGAAGAGGAAACGTTTAATCTTGACGAATTAACAGATGAAAAGCTTCAAGAAGTAGAACAAGATCCTCAATTCCATACCCTTATGGAAAAGATTTTAGAACGAAACAAAGAAAGATACTTTCTTTCATTGGCTAATCAAGGAGCTAAGTTACCTCACAATCTCGACATAGAAGGGATTAAACAAAGTCCTGAAACTCCTCATAGTGACTTTAGTGCTCTTAATCAACAGATAAAAGAATTACAAGGGAAAATAAAAGAGATGCAAGGGGGTACAACAAAGAAGTATGTTTTGGAAGACATATCTCCTTATCCATTTGATAGGAGTCTTCAAATGATCCCATTTCCAAAACATTGCGAAATCCCTAAGTATGATAGGTATAATGGAAAAACTGATCCTATTGACCATGTGAGGGATTTCTGAAACATGAGTTTAGAATTTGCCTATGACGATACCTACTTGATGCGATTATTTCCACGAAGTCTAGGTGTACAATCCATGGAGTGGCTTTCAAAAATCACTCCACCTATCAAAACATTTGAGGAGTTAATAAATCAATTTATATCACAATACTCCTACAACATTCAACACCAGATAACAATGCTTGATCTTTGTAAATGTTCAAAAGTAGGAGAACCTTTTACTACAATTTTACAAAGGTGGAGAAGGTTATTTACACGATATTCCCATCCTATTCCTGAAAAGGAAAAGATGGATATCTTTATCAATAGCCTTGATCAAGAACTAAGCTATAGGCTTAACCTTCATTGTCCTCATAACTTTGAAAAATTGATTGAAAACTAATCACCATTGAAGGGGCTCTTGGTTAAAAGGGGAGGATAAAACTCAGATAACCAAGTACACTCAAATCAAAACAACAATGGAGAAACAAGGTTTTGGAACAGAAACAAAATGTTGTCAATGATGGTATAGTGGATGCAAATAATTTACGAACAAGACTATCTATTTTCAATCTATCAAGTGCTCCACGAAACAATCAGCAAGGAAATACCACTCAACAAGGACAAACCTCCAAGCAAGAAAGCATGACCAATCAAAATACCAATCAAAATCGTGGTAATTTCAATAATAATCTTGGTAATACCCAAACATCAAATCTGTCCAGACCTTCATTCTTTTCAAATCGACGAAATTTTACCGCTTTGGGTTAATCTCTTGAGTCTGCTCTCAAGGAGCTTCTTGATAATAAGGTTATCACCTTACCACCACAAACAGATTATGAGCCACGAGTCAAACCCCCATCATGGAATGACTTGTATTATTGCAATTATCATCGGTGTAAGGGTCATAGGATGAACAATTGTCAAGCTTTGAAAAATCTAGTACAAGATTTAATTGACAATGGTACCATTACAATTGAGGGACATCATACCAATGACGATCATCAAGCATTCAAAGATCCTTTACCAAACTATCAAAAGGGGGAAACGTCAGATACCAAAGCCAAAAGCATACATAATGTTGAAGATAACATAATCCGCCATTCCACGCAAATGATCAACGGTTAAATGTTACCAAAATCAAGGAAAAACAAGAATATCAACAAAAGTTAAGGGACAACGAGAGGATAGGAAAAGGTTGTTTTAAAAGGAAGTTCATCTAAACAATCCATTTCCTCCTCCAAGTCAGTATAATTTGGTTGATCAACCGAAAACATCAGCCCAAATTTATCCTTGAAATCTCTAAAATAGCCCCAGCTACATAAGAATATTTTAGAAGAAGCTCTTGTAAACACAACTAGACACTGATTTAGATGTAAATAGATTTCGCCATGGTGGACATTTGTCTCTGTACTGTCTTTCATTTTGATAAAGATGATGCCTCTATAATACATCCACATACAATTCCTCGCTATCTTTGAAGTCAGCGATCCATAAACATCAATTAGACGTGTCTTAATAGATGGAGGAGCCGGTTTGAATATTTGTACCTTAAAGCTAATAAATGCCTTGGGAATATCAGAAAATGAAATTGATCCACGAAGGAAAATAACTATCAAGGCATATGATGATGAAGAAAGAGCTTCTAAGGGATTAATATTGCTGCCTATCAGAGTGGGACCTGTTGTGAAGAACACATTTTGTCAGGTTCTAGATCGGGATCTTTCCTATAACATACTTTTGGGTCATCCATGGATTCATGATATGCAGGCGGTGCCATCAACGTATCATCAATGCATCAAGTTTCCATATGATGGACATGAAATAACTATACAAGCTGATTACAATAGTACCCAAACTTGTTCAAATCTTCGAGCGACTCAAGATACCTTTGTGCCACACAATAGGGAGGCTCTTGTTATTTCTTCTTCCAATCTACAAGGACAACTGCAAGAATTGACAAAGAATATTGACACTAAGCTAAATTTTAAAGACAAAGGAGTTGGTGAATATTCACCATCTCTTCTACCTTACCTCCTTCTCCAAGGTCACATGGTCACCAACCTTATCAAAACAAAAAGATTGCAATGTACCTCTCTTACATCCCAAAAATTTTGTTTTACTACAAAGTTTGATGGAAAATTTATTAGAGCCAATACCATCAAGAAGAAGCCGAGGATAGGGGACATCCCAAATTACATAAATATGAAGATGACTTCTTGTGCTATTAAAGCTACTCGCCAGAACAATATGGTAAGGTACCGCCATTATGCAAGTAAAATGGCTATGAAGGAAATGGTCCTATAGGAAAAGAAGAGGAAGCGAATGTGTCCAATTCAACCTATTTCAGCATTCAAGTGATAAAACAGACTTGATATGGTAAAGATAAAGAAGATTATAATTTCACAGCTAGCTAGCCAATCAATAACTCACAGAAAGGATCAAATTCGTGATAAACCCCATGAATCGGGCCCAATTGCGTAATAGTTCGAGCATCGATTCCAAATGAATATGAATGTATACTCATTTATAATGATGAATTTTGAGGAGACAAACAAGTTGATACTCATCCACAAGTATGCACCTCGTTTCCTCATACAAGAGAAGGTCAAGGCCTCCACTTGATTATGTTTTACAAAGCGATCATGACTCAAGCGAGGAAGAATCAGGGATTCAAACGCAGATTGATAATCGGTTAGGAGAATACCACTACAGGACCCTTGGTTCTACTTCATGAGGAAATGGATAACTATGACTACGGATTTCTTGACAATTCAAGACCTTTTACCCAACCTTAATGATCCTATGCCTTTTAGTCATCCGTGAACTTATTGATTGGGACATTGACGCACCTATCCATATTCCTACATTTAATGATGATGAGGACATTATAAATTTACTTTGTTCCTCAAATGAAGAAAACAATTGTTTCATTCAAGAATTCCATACTCGTGATTTTGATAAGGAGGATGTCAAGTCTCTTAGCTGCAAAATAAATGAAATAAAAGATGGATCTATTGGTGAAAACCCTAAAAAATGGCAAAGTGATAGATCAAAACAAGAGAAAATAAAGAGCTTAAACTGATAGTGAAAACCTTTTGAAAGTAATCGGGCGGCTGAGAAACTTACACTCTTTCCAAGTATTATCATGAAAGATCTTCATTTGATCGAATCCAACAAAATCAATCAACATAAGTACAATAGAGCAGCCAAAGTTTTTGCAACTGGTAGCATCATTAACAGTGGAAGAAGTACTAAAATTCATAGAGTTCTTGAAGGAGAATCAAATCAATTTCGCTTGGTCATATGTTGATATGCCAGGGTTAGATCCTAATCCGATAATGCATCATCTATCTATAAACGCAGGGGAAAAACCTGTGAAGCAAAAACTCAAAAAAATGCATCCAATGCTAAGTGCTAATCGGCCAAAGAAGAATTAAAGAAGCTGGATGCCTGATCTTATTCAATCCATTGACTATGCACGGATTTCCAATAAGATACCCTCGCTTCAGCCAAATGGAAGGATTAGAATTTGTACAGATTTTAGAGATTTGAACAAAGCATGTCCTAAAGATGACTTCCCTTTGCCAAACAGAGATATGATTGTTGATTTAATTGTTGGCCATGCAATGTATTCATTAATGGATGGATTTTCAAGATATGCAAACTTACAAAGATTGCACCAGAGGATCAAGATAAACAACGCCATGCCCTTGGGGTACTCTATTGCTGGAAATGTAATGCCATTCAAAGTTAAAGAACGCCGGGGCTACTTATCAAAGAGCAATGACAACAATTTTTCATGATATGATGCATTACATTCATGGAAGATTATGTTGATGTGATTTTACTTCATAAATCTCACACACGAGAAGAACATCTAGAAATCGTCAAAATATTTACTTGCAACGGAGAAGTTTAATGTTCGGTTGGTTTAAATCCAAAGAAATGCCCTCACATCCGGAAAACTCTAGGATACATTATTTCAGGCATGGATGATCCGTAAAAGTATAAGCAATAATGGATGAGCCACCCGTTTTAAAAGACATCAGTCACTTCCGGGACATTGCAAGGGCTAATTACAAATTCATCAGTGATTTATATAGCTCAATTGGCAGACAAAAGTTTACCATTTACGCATTTATTGCATAAAAATGTCCCATTCAAATGGGAAGACAAATGTGAAGCAGCATTCAATCAGATCAAGCAATATCTTGTGCATCCACCAGTTTTAATTCCACCTATTCCAGGAAAGCCACTCATACTTTATATTTCAGCAACAGAAGTATCCTTGGGAGCATTGCTAGCACAAGAAGATTCTACAGGCAAAGAAAGGGCCATATACTATATCAACAGAACTGTTCACTTCTCAAAAGTTGCGACACTATATGTTGGCTCATATAGTTAAGCTGATAACCAAGATTGATCCATTAAAATACCTATTAAGCAGAGCTACTTTAATAAGAAGACTTGCAAAATGGGTCATGATCCTAAGTGAGTTTGATATTCAATATGTAGATCGAAAAGCTATTAAAGGACAGGTCATTGTAGATCAGTTGGCTGAAGCACCTTTACAAGAAGAAAATCCAATGCATATTGAGTTTCTTGATGAAGATGTCTTCACAGCAACAATCAATAAATCATGGACATTGTAATTTGATGGATCTTATACACAATATGGCTTGGGGGCAGGGATTCTCTTTGTTACACCTGAAGGACATACCATCTCACGATCATATCGATTGATGTTCCCTTGTACAAATAACATAGCTGAATATGAGGCATTGCTCATAGGAGTAAAAATAGCATTGGAATGGCGGATTACAGAGCTGGAGGTCTATGGTGATTCACAACTTGTCATTAATCAAATAAATGATGACTATCAAACCAAAGATGATAAGTTGCTACCTTACAAGAACATGGTGGATGATTATAAGAAGTATTTTGTGTCAATCAAGTTTTCACAAATATCAAGGATTGATAATAAAGCTGCAGATGCGATGGCTACCATTGCTTCCTTATTACAACTCTCAGAAGATCAAACCAAATATGAATTTTTGGTGGAACAATTGTTTTCTCCCACCTATGATAATCTTGAAACCCAGGTCATATGTCATTTAAGCGGTTCTGATTCACCTTTATATGGCAAGACTTATACCTATTTGAAAGATAATATCTTACCTTTAGATTTATCCCACAACCAAAAACAGAATTTCATTCGCCAATCATCTCGTTATACTTTAATTGCCAATATCCTTTATCGATGTGGTCTTGATGATACACTCTTTAGATGTCTTGAACCTGACGAATCTGAAAAATCCTTACAAAAGGTTCATGGTGGTATTTGTGGAACTCATTTGAGTGGTTTGACCTTAGCCAAGAAACTTGTCAGAATGGGATACTATTGGCCTACCATGGAGAAAGATTCTTTTACTTTTGTCAAGAAGTGTTCTAAATGCCAGATTCACGGGAATCTTATTCATGCACCTACACAAGAATTGCAACCTTTTACTTCAACATGGCCTTTTTCTCGGTGGGGACTAGATCTTGTTGGTAAAATACATCCTTCATCATCAAATGGTCATAAATTCATCATTACAGCTATAGAGTATTTTACAAAATGGATTGAAGTTGTTCCTTTAACAACAGTGACTGGAAAACAAATATCTTTGTTTATCCTAAATTACATTATTTGTAGATATGGAATTCCTAATTCTATTATCACTGATAATGGATGACCTTTTAAGAATCAGGACGTTGATGAGCTTTGTGAAAGATTTCGCATCCAACACAAGTTCTCTACACCTTACTATCCACAGGGTAATGGTCAAGCAGAAGCTTCTAACAAAACCACCTTGAAGATATTGAAGAGGACAGTAAATGACGCTGGACGTGATTGGCATGTTCAACTCAACCCAGCTTTATGGGCATACAAAACAAGTATTCGCACACCAACAAGAGCTACACCATATGCCTTGGTCTATGGAGCAGAAGCAATCTTACCATTAGAAGTTGAAATACCTTCGCTTAGGGTCTCACTCAAGGGATTGATAAGTGATGAAGACTACAGAGTTTCTCGCCTCTAGGAGTTAGAATTGTTAGATGAAAGACGTCAACATGTAGCTGATCATTTGAAGGGATATCAACAAGTTATGTCCCATAGTTACAATCACAGAGTTAAACCACAGACATTTCAAGTGGGTGACTTAGTCTTGAGAGAAAATCCACGTAATCAGCAAGACAGAGAAAAGAAATGGAAATTTGAACCTAATTGGCTTGGTCCATTTGTTGTCATTGCAACCTATGGTTCTGGTGCATATCAGTTATCCACGTCAGAGGGGGGCCTGTTTGAAGAACTGATTAATAGTATTCATCTGAAGAAGTTCTATGTCTAAAAAGTCCTGAAAAAATCAAAAACATCATAAAAAGTCCAGAAAAAAATAAAAAAAAATAAAAAAATCAAAAAAATCAGAAAAATCCTGAAAAAGTGCAATAAAGACAAGTGGTGAAAACCTGGTAAACAGGCGCTACTCGTGCTCAAAATAGGCTCCTCCATTTATTATTTTATGTCTTGCATTCACTTTCGGCATCATCCATCCATATTTATCCTTTGTATATATCTTTCATATCCATATCATATGACAGGGATTCTTATGTTTCATCATGGCTTGATGAAATTTGTACATATCCATACTTTTTAGGTTGTGTTTACACTGGGGGAAAAACATAGAATCATACACTGAACGAACAAGAGAGGGGAAACAAGCTTTTCGAACATCACAAACAGACATAAAACGATTTGCCAAAACACAACAAACATTGCCGTATCAAATCAACCACAACATGTTTATTCAAATGCTAATGGAAATCGAAACAACATGATTCAAACAACTATGGAAATGAGAATATCAATGATGACAACCATAATTGGATGATCTTAATTGGAATAAATGTTTGAAATAATTCATGCAAGATTTAAATGGTTGTTTGGTTTTTCTATCATATCTCTAGAGCGATTCGATGATGTATTGAACTAGAAAAGCAAGGAAGGAGTATGATTTTTTTTTTTGTCTACTGTTTGCGAGAAAATCATTAGTACTATGCAAATTGGTCGCGGGACATGCTCTACTATGTATCATGGATGACATTTTAGAATTTGCATGGGAAAAGGATTAACTCTTGTCTGTTTATGCAAGCAATACTCAGGTCATCTCAGTTCAATTATACCTCGATGCTTGTATTAACTTGCTATATTAAAAATCATGAAAGCAATACTCAGGTCATCACTGGTGCTAACATACCCTTTAATGCTTGTATTAACTTTCAACATTTCAAAGCTCTATGATGATACAAAAAGGAAAACTAAGCTCTCCAAATGGCAATATTGTATGGATGTCTTGCATGGTTAGTATAGATTGCATTCATGTTAGAATCTACATTTTTCATTCATAAATTCCCAAAAAGCTGGCAAAGAATCAAATGGTTTATATCTTTTCGAATACATGACTGAGTATATTTTGACATTCACAAAAAACATCATTTCATACATTTTTCATATATATTTGCATTAGAAAATCATAAAATCAAAGCATACAACATATACATCATGCATTCATTTATCAAATCGATTTTCATTCATCTCATAAATCATGTATATATAAATATCATAAAACATGAAAACATCATATCATACGCATCATATATCATCATAAATCATTGTTGCATTTCATATATCTCAAAAATGAATGTCAATTAATACAAGGATGTCAATTACAAATGATATAACATCATCAATAATGAGATCATCTCACGGTGTATACAAAATGTCTCAACAGAATATCATGAAAATATCATCTACAATGCACTAGGCAGTGCTATCCTCTGAGGGAGCTGGTCTAGGACCTGTACCACCTACCCCTGATGGACTTGTACCACTTGCCCCTGATGGACCTACTCCGCCTGTCCCTAGTGGCCCTCCTAGAGGTAATGGTTGTGTCACCCCTCTACTGGTAGTACGAGAGTGACCGTGAGTAGACCATGACTGAGTATAGCTCTCTCTCCACTCAGGTGGAACTGCATCATGATATCTAGTCTGGTAAAACTCTACCTCTCGGGTGGCTCTGGTAACCTCTCTCATCATATCACCAGTCAAGGTGCTAGCTGCTACTCTCTGTAGGCTATATGCCAAAGCAATGGCCTGCTCACCTCGCTGTCTAGCTACGTCCCTCTCAGCAGTAACCGAAGTCAACTATCCCTGCAACTGTGAAATCAGGGCCTGTGCCTATGCTAGCTGGGTCTACAAACTTTGTACTGTACTCTGTAAAGAGGAGAGCTAACATGATACTGCCAGATCTACTGAAGGAGATGGGTCAGTGTGTCACATCCGTGGACCACCTCTACCACCTCTGCCACCTCTCCTACCACCTCTCCTGCCACCTCTATCTCCACCCCTACCATCACCACCATCATCTCCCTCTGAGTCATCATCTCCTCCACTCTCATCATCATCACTATCCTCTGAATCGTCATCCTCTAATGCTGAGTCCCTTTGTCGTCGTCTCTGTGCAGCAATAGGGGCAATAGCCTCATCAGGATCAAACATACGTGGTGTCGGATGCTCTAGGACATACTGAAAATACTTTGGAGTTGTCCCTGCATCAAGGACATCCACTCGGTAATCCCACATCACAGCTCCTAAACTGGTGAACTCTGCCACCGCTGTCTCATATGAAATCTGTGGACCCCATACTGCAAGCTCTGGCTATCGCTGTGCATAAATGGTCGAACCTACAGGCATACCCTGAATCTGACCAAACTACTGACATACTCGTCCAGCAAGAAACCTCTCAATGATCCATGGAGTCCGCCCAATCAAAAATCTGGAAGTACATACATATAGCATCTCCCTCGCATCCTCTGGCCATGGCTCACAATCTAAAAATGGTCTCTCGCATACTGTATCCAGACTATCCAATAGTCGCTGCCAATGCACTAATTTGCCCAATCTCGGCTGAGCAATAATGTGAGCATATCTCCATCTATATGATCAACTAGTTGGTCGCTACCCTCGAGTCAATGGACGTAAAACAACAAAGTACTCCCATGCCCATATCTGTAGTAATGAGTACCCAACAGCAAAACTCCAGCCTCTACCATAAACAATATGATGTAAGTCATCATATAAGTGGGCTAGCATGCATGTACCCCATGCATACCGTGTCCCTTGCATCACCATACTCTCCAAAACATGACCCCACCTGATCGCGAACCCCTTCAATCTATGGTTGGGGCACAACACACCTCCAATCAATCCTGCAAGTACAGCTAGTAAAGGTGGATATGTATCTGTCATCTCACCCCATGGAATGAAATATCTAGCGATCTGATCATCTCTGAAAATCCTCCTCAAAGCATCAGTGCCTCCAGCCTCTCGGCTATCAAAAACCACTATCTCTCCCATCACTGGAATCCGCAAGATGTGATATACATCCTCGGGGGTCACTGTAATCTCACCCGTCGGTAAATGAAATATGTTGGTGTCACTATGCCACCGCTCTGCAAGTGCTGTCAATAGAGCCCTGTTGAGATGAACCTCAGGCATGTCAAGTAATGAACTCAATCCACATGCATCAATCACATCTCTATCTGACTGTAACAAATGTGGAATCACACTCCATGTACTCGGGAAGGCCTCCCGTAACTGTAAAATGCCCAATCTCTCCTGTTAACACATCATCAAAGCAAAATCAATATCAAATCATTACGAGTTATCAATCAAATCAACATATCATATCAAACTATTTGTTTTTCATAATCATGAAATGCTAATAATATCAAAATCATGTTTCTTTCTAACAACTTTAGAAGAAAACTTATCTGTCCTATTTGTTTTTAACAACTTTAAAAACAAATCTATCAGCTCTTATTTGTTTTCCAACAACTTTGGGAACAAATTTATCAGGTCACAACAACATATGATTAAATGTGCTACGAAAAACTTTAAGGGCGCTATGAAATCTATCAATTGCACTATTATATCATATGCACTATGAAAAGTATTAAAAGCGCTACGAAATCTATCAAATGAGCTATAGAACCATATGCGCTATGAAAAGTATCATATGCGCTACGAAAAGTCTCAAGGGCGCTAAAACACCAAAAAATCCACACAAATATTGAAAAACGTGCCACAAACGGATAATTTTTGAAAAAGCAGGAGTTTCACGAGATACATACCGGAGGTCCATAGTGCGCTGGTCGCTGATGTCGTCGGATATGCTAGAAATGGTGCTGGTGAACGGGAAGTGCCATAATTATCAACTCAGAGCTCAAAATTTGCAAATTTTACTAGGTTAAAATTGAAAATGACATGGAAAATGACATTTTTAACCTATATAATGGTAAAATTGGGGCATTTTATTACATTTTAACATAGCAAGGGCAATTTCTTCATTAATTTTTCATCTCACATTTTTCTGGGTAAATTTCTTTACATCATTATTTTCAAACGATGAATCGAGATCTTCAAAATCATCAAAATTGAAAAATTCACAAAAAAAATTCAAAATATTATCGATTCATCGTTTGCGGGGGCATATACCTATCGACATTTCGACAGTCAACATCTGGGGCAAATTTTAAAATTCTTTGAAGCAATGCGTAAAACACATCACTTCAAAGAGGGGCAAAATGTATACACCTAAAAATGGTCACATCACATTGTCTGGTAATTAATTAAATACTTTAAATATTTAATTAAATCTCCGAATTCCATCTATGTATGAATAAATTTAAATAATTTATTTATATTGTTCATTATTTCATTTCGATTAAATAAATAAGCTTATTTAATCATCTTTTCGTATTCATTTCTTAATTAATTAAATAAACATTATGGTTTATTTATAATAATTATCATATAAATCTTAGTTTGAATATTTTATTCAAATAAAGATTAAAATATTCTTCTTTTTCTTCTAAAATATCATTTATAATTAAATATTTCAAATATTTAATTAATTCCTCTAATTCGATATCCATTCATAATTAAATACTCCAAAATATTTAATTAATTCTTAAATAATTTCAAATTCTTCAAAAATCTATTCATAATTAAATATTCCAAAATATTTAATTAATTCTTCTAATATTTCATATTCTTCTAAAGTCATATTATAATTAAATATTCTAAAATATTTAATTAAAACTTCTATAGTACAAAAATCAAAAATCAAACTCATGAAATTAAATAAATTTATTTATTTAATTTGGGGATTATCTTCAACACCCGTGAAACAAACTGCCCAAATAGAAAATTTAATTTCCTTTGTTTCTATGTAGGCTTGTTTCCGTGGGTTGAAGACAGGAATCCATCCTTCTCTCCAACTTCTCAACCTCTTCCAACTTCTTCTCAACTTCTCCATCTCTCACCTTTCAATTCTACCAGACAATCTCACAGCCGTAGATCCTTGCCAGCCAGGATTTTCCCTGCAAAAAGCTATAAATATGACTGCCGGGTACTCCAAATCAGATAGAAGTTTTAAGCAGGAAAATTATAGTCAAATTGCAAGTAGTATGAGCATTCATAGCATTCATAGCATTCATAGTATTCAAATAGCATAGCATAGCATATCATAGCATAGAATCATGACATCTTCTGTTTACAGCCCCTGTGAATAATCCACAGCTCCTTTCCATATCCGTATCAGCAATTTCACTCTACCAGCATATAGAATAGAATTTCCTTTTGCATAACTCATTCTACAACAGCCATTTGGAGAAGCTGACTTTACACAAAATCTGAGAGCAGTAGCTTCGAATCTCCGGAGATAGAGGAAGATGGAACGCTTTTGAGAATTATCTTTATTTCTTTGTTTGAATTTCTTCAGTATAATGTTCTATTAATTGTGTTTTTGTTTTCATTTAGATTACTCAAATTAACGATACACAGAAGGTATTAAGGGAGTATCAATTTTATATTAGTGATGATCACACACATTCTCCATAGTTTGTGCAAGGTTGCTTCTAGTTGTTCTATAGTGATTTGGCTCAAAGGGGCATAACATATTATCTATATATAATATGGTTGGATAACTGTGCAACACAGTTCAAGAACTCATGCATGTTCTGCTGGTTGACTAGGATGCATTTCATTATAGGTCTTCAACACATGTGGAACTTTTGTGAGGTTGGACATGGAAAGGGGGAGCATGATGGTGTAGGAGCATGCGTCCAAAGAGCATTAGCATGGAAAGAGTTAAAGTATAAAGATAATGCAAAGTTGATAGATGCAAAATCAATCATTGAGTGGTGTAATGTTTCGATGGGTCCAAGCAATGAAGGTACATCTTCAATTCATATAGATTTTTTTGGTTGATGGATGATACTAACATTGCACCATATGAGGATTGTTGTATACTAATGGGATCGAGTAAGATACACTCTTTCCTTAACTCAAATGGAGGTTCATGGAGTATCCATACGTGAAAGATGGCATGCTCTTCTATTCATGTACAATGCAACCCTGAGATGATTGCGAGTTAAAGGAGTGGGTTGAGAAATGGTCATTAAGTTGTCTTAGCCCACTTCACACA
>VDFB02035676.1:0-15560 GCA_007258455.2 Sequoia sempervirens | reverse complement strand
CTTTGTAAGAAAGGAAAATCTATTTAAATACTAACAGTTGCAACAAAAGTCATGATTTGTGGTAAGGAAACTCATATCTTTTAGATCCAAATGTGGAAAATACTTTGACAGATTTCCTCGTTACATATGGGGGGCCTTCTATAAGCTGTAGTCATGAAGATTTTGAATCCAAGGATATCAAACAGTAGAGGAGTAAATTATGCTAACATTTTTTTATTAGACCTTATTAAATGTTGTTTACTTTAGCAGGGTTTGTAAATACTTTTAAATGTCTTTTCATTGATTAGATGTTGCATTCTTATCTTGCAAGAAAGCTAAATGAGAGATTATTGATTAGATGTCATCATTTAATTTCATTGACTATATATTTGATGAAATTTATTTTCTTTTAATATTTATTTCCCAAATTGTTTCTTGACAATTAATTCTCATATCTTTTATCTTGTAGATTTCATTTGCACATGGAAATTGCAAATTTGAACCGAAGGAAACAATCTTTGGAAATTTTTTAATTGAAAGTGGGCCTTGAGCATTGAACTCAAAATTGAAAAAAGCATTTTTTAATGCTTAAGGGCTTCCACTTCATGCTTTAGTTTTTTGTTTTAGGCCAACTAGATCATTGTTTGTTTTCAAAGTTGGAATTAAAATTGAACCTTAGAAACTGACTAGTCTTTTACTTTTGGACTAAATGTGAACAAAGCAATTTCACACTCAAGTTTGGTGCTTTAAAATGAATTCATCATTGCTTTGAGGGTTAAAATGAACAAGTGCTTTCGTGTTTTTGTAATCTTTTTTGCAAAGTAAATTCACTTAAAAAGATGTATGCACTTCTCTCGTGCCTCATGGGGATCTTGAGAATCAGAAGTCTTTTTGGTGACATTAAGTTGCATAAAAGATTGCCTCCACATTTTCAATTTGTGTTTTAAAATTGAACAAAACACTTTGCGAGTGTGAGTTAGGTATATTGCATGTGTTCTCCCTTTGTTTCTAAACATAGGTCGATCGAACTACGGATGTGCTTGCTCACTATTGTTTACCTTAAGAGGGGCCTGCCTAAGAGACACATCCGAAAGGAGAACTTGAAGGCGACTCCAATCGGTTCTTCATTCGTGCCGGTATATAAATGGATAAGACTAAACTATCATGTCCTCATGGTATGTAGGCCTTAGCTATACAGTGTCTTTTAGAATGAGGTACTACTGTAAAACGCATAAGAGCCCCTAGTAGGATTGATCAAACCCTCTAGTGGCTTGCTAGACATTTGCAAGGTGCCATGTCCCTAATGTTGTGTCATTAAGAACCTTGTTTATAGCAGCCATCTAGTCCATCCAACGAGTTTATCAAAGTGGTGCATTGGAACTTAGATTCCAAGAATTTACTTTCCATGTTCGATCTTGGTTGAAATATAGAGGTTAATACTTCATTCTTAACATACCTTTATATTTTATCCTTGGTTGCATGTAAAGTCATCTCTTCTACTACGAAGGGCATGAGGCAAGCCCACCAAGAAAAACATACCAATTGAGCTAGGATGTTACATTGCTTGTTTGAAAACATAGTGCATTTATCAAAAACATTGGAAAACCATCATTTAACATCATCATCAGAATTTCAAA
The DNA here is from genome assembly GCA_007258455.2 of Sequoia sempervirens. Classification (NCBI taxonomy): domain Eukaryota; kingdom Viridiplantae; phylum Streptophyta; class Pinopsida; order Cupressales; family Cupressaceae; genus Sequoia; species Sequoia sempervirens. Next base: position 13,944 of record VDFB02035676.1, on the reverse strand, counting down.
CCCCTTAGTTAGAGCAAATACCTTTGACAAAACCCAAGAACTATTGCTTACCCTGAGGATTATGTCCTTAGAGGTTTCTAAGTAATTGGGTTTACATCTTAATTTGCTTCTACTAAAGGTCAACATTAGGAAAGCCTTGTCCTAATTTCTTGGAACTTCCACATAGCACTTTGTGGGATGAAAATAAATTGTGACATTAGACATTTAGTTTGAAAACTAATCAAGAGTGTGTTTGTGGTAAAAAGAACTCATTAAGCAAAGATAACAAATTGGACCCCACACATGTGCTTGATATCTTTTGGTCACATGATTTTCATGCAAACATTGGTCTTTTGATTTTGAATTACTCTTAGAGAAAAGTATGTTCTTCAATACCTTGGCCTAGTAAACAAAGTCTCTCTAAATCTCTTAGTATCAAATCAAACACTTCATCCAACTCAAACATTTATCAAAATTCATCTATCCAAACAACTTTAGAGCTTTTTTCAAAACATCATTCTAGACTTAGGTACATCATCAAAATCAAAATCACCTTGTTTAGTTAGAAGGCATGGGAATGCATCCTTTCTCATACCTCTAGTTAAATTAGCAATCCTTTGAACAAGTTCATCATAAGATCACATCCAACATCTTAGGGTTTACAAGTTCATCATCCAAATCAAACAATCAAAATCAAGCCCTAAGTCTAGCATTGATCCAAAGTCCCTAAACGTTCAACACTCTCATCATCTACCCCATTCATTCTTCATATCATCATTGGTCCTAAAACACCTTAGAGGTCAAACAAGGTCAAAACACAAGGAGAACATGGAATACAAACTTGATCCATACATCTAGAGTAATCCAAATCAATTGAATCTTCAAAGCCTTACAATGCCAATTGATTATCAAAACTCACACTTATACAATCCATACATGGGACCATTACCTTTGACAAATGTTAATAGAACAACAAGTGTGAGTATGCCCAAATCAAAGATTGGAACACATTTCCTGGTGATAAATCCAAGTCTAGACCTACAAGTCTATTAGTCAAACAATCAATGCATGAGCCTTGAAATGAACAATTTCATCCCACCAAATCCCTACAAACCGAATGAGAATGTACCAAGTACAAGTTTTCGAAACATGAATCCGGCAAGCTTTGGGATGGATACATTTGAAAATTATACGAATGTTCCCAACATGAACAATGGTCAACCTATCATGCCAAATCTAAATGTCATCCCAAATAAGAACATTGTCCAAAATCAAACACAAGTACACACTCAAAATCTGCTTAAACAAGAGCCAAATCAACTATATCAAGAGAGTCAAAATCAAAATCAAGAAAAAATTTGGTGAGATCAAATTGCGGCACTTTCCAAAATAGTTGAGGCATTGCGCCAAGGGAAATATCCACCACCATTACCAACATCATTCCTTGGCTTAGGGCTTCCCCCTTTACCTAGCACTAATCACTCCATCCAAATCAATTCACCTAACACCAATCAAACCATCACATCAAATCCTTCGAATATACCATCGACATCACACAAATGGATGGTATCTAATCAAACAACAACATTGATCCCAAATCAAAAAATGGTCTCCCAAGACCTATCACCTCGATCATTCCAACCATCCCTATCACTTCGATCATTCCAACCACCACTATCATGCCCATCACATCTCAAACCCTCATGATCACTCCAAGCGTATCTCAATGACTCATCACTACATCCAACACAATTCCAAATCTGCCACCACTACCACCAAAACAAAACACAGCAAGACAATATGACATTGTGCTAAAAGCTCATGAGGCCTACCAAAAGGCCATCCAACAATATCTAGCCATGCAACAAGAAAGACAAGCTCGACAAGTGCAAAAATCCTCTCAAGCTTCCCAAGCCTCTCAAGCCACTCAGCAAACACAAGCACAAACACAAAAAATGACAACTATTGAGAACAAGGATCAAGATCAATCCATCACTAAGCACCTTAAAGCTATGTCTACCTCATCCAATGATCAAATCGACATATGTCAAGAGTCACTTTTGAATCACGATCAAAATTCATCAACAATATTTGATAATAAGCCAATTCAAGAAATATCAACATCACTTGACTCTATGGTCAAAGACATTCACAAGCTCTCCACCGCAATTGTCGAAAAAAATGATCAAAACCTCTCCATCGAGGAGCACATTGAGGATGTATCTACACAATCCAATGATCAACTCACCATACATCAAGAGCCACTTTTTAGTGATCTCTTTCAAGGAGTGTTAGGATTATTTGATCCAATTGACATAATGCATGATCCATTGACCAATGATCATATTAAAAATGTGTCTAGATTTACTTATGAGTTAGAGGATATATGTCAAGAATTTATGCCAAAGCATGATCAAAATCCTTCACCAAGGTCTAGCAATGGTCCCTTCCAAGACTTGTTGACACCTTTTGACCTCATGGTTATGGATACTAAAGAAACTTTGTGCTCGACACTTGATCTAAGTCCACTCAAAGATCAAGAGGACATTAAACCACTTCACATACCTAATGAAGATATCAAAGCACCATTTGTAAGCAATTCATCCTTTGAAACTAAACCCTGTCAAGAACTTAATCCAAAGCATGATGAAAGCAACTTCAAAAACATTCAAGATGAAGAATTTTTATCTTCAATATACTACAATAAGCTAATGGACACTCTCCTATCTATGCAAGATGATCATATCCATGTAGCACATACTCCTCCATTTACCCATGAGATGCTTTCTATGTATGGACATGTAGATGATCTTCATCTAGAACAAGATTTTGTTACACAAAAAGAGAAAATTATTAATTCCTATAGTCAAACTCAGTTGTCAACATCAGGATCAAATATATCCCAAATTTAGACTAAGGACATCATGAATAAAGATATTGAACATTATCCACTCAAGGAAGCAAATCAGATAGAACAGTATATTCCAGAGTTAGCAGAGCGAAAGATTGAAACAATGTCATCTACAGTGGTCATTCATCAGAGCACATTTACTAAACAAAACATCTCAAAGCAAGCAAAATCAAGGAATGAAGGTGCTACTTCCACAATACTGGGGGAAAATTCATCTCAAGCAAATGTCAACATAGGGAACACGAAGAATCCTTATGATGAAACCAATGCCAATACTACAACCAGCCACATCATAAATCTTCATCCACCCATCACCCCATCCACAAATTGGGACCAACTTAGAAGGAAAGATTTGAATCAAAGCAAAAAGAACATTATCAAAGCAAAAGAAGCAAAGCATGTCAGACAAATCAAATACAAATGGATACCAAAGAATACAAAGGAAGATCATCCCGATCAAACTCCATTAGTCAAAGAAACTATGGGGAAAAATAAAAAAGGGAAAAGTATCCATCAAAGATGTCCACAAAAGAAAAATTAGGCTTTTCAAATGACGTACAAGGTGTATCAAGCAGTTGGTCCTAATTTCATGCACACTACCATATCCACCCATCATTTCTCATCTTCCCAAGTTTGGAGAGTTAAAGGTTCCAAACTGTTGACTAATCCATATTGTATCCCTAAACACACTCCATCCACGCCTCCACGCATGATATCCAGTTCTCACATTGACCATGTATTAGCAATGAACCTTCATCATAAGGATTCAAAAGGAACTTTATCGTGATGTATGCACAGAGACAGAGTTAACCCCGATATCGTGAGCAAAGCATCCCAAAAGTTGCATTCATGCAATGTGATTCAGCAAAAGCAACTTCTTGAAGTAGGATACCGATGGCATATAAATGATAGCAACTATATCAACAAATGTATCACATAAATCTTTAGAAAAACCCAAAAAAAAAAAAAATCCAAAACGCAAAAAAAAGATTAAACACAAAAAGAAAAAAATCATCCTCTAGTGAAAACCACTATGGTGGTGCTTTGGGCAAGATCATGACGAAAACCTAGAAAACAAGCATCATGTGTAGAATCGAGCATCTACATGCACCAGTTTAGTTGAAATCATCCCATCCCATCCATAATAAAGCCAACATTCCATCTGTCTTATCCATAATAAATCCATACATCCATGAACCATTTATCATCCATCCACATCCATCATCTAAGTTATCTTGATCTTGATGAAATTTTGGGGCACACTTTACACCTGCTTATGGTAAACATCTTGACATGGGTCATTTTCATTGATCCCATCCTATGCAACATTATCTGAGCCATGAAGCATTATCCAATGATAATTCCTTATCCAAAAACCTTATCTTATCGTAATCTAATCCATATCCATCCATCCATATACTTATCTGAGCATCCACCCATCACATTCCATACATTGCTAGACACTGGGGGTAGATATTTACATCTTGCTTCAGGAATAAATCTTGATTTATATCCTTCAACTTATGTGGCGATCTGAACATTGGTAAACATGAAACCAAATTGGTCAAAGCAGTTGTGATCCAAAATCCAAATCACTAGCCCATGGCATATTTTGATGAAAAAATGTTCCTTATCAAGTGCCATCTTTCATCGGAACACCACCAAACAACGTATCAGCTCAAGATTCCACCTGCGATTACCCAAACATCGCCATCAAATCATTCAAACAAATTTTGTCCCAAAACAAGCTTCATCAATCATGATCAATCAAATCCAATCAAAAAATCATCATCTTAGGATATCCTTGTGTTGCTTAACACTATCCTTGCATTGTTGTGCATCCTTAACAATGTTATCATCATTAATCCATCATCATCATCTTATCCTTGCATTGTTGTGCATTCTCAACAATGTTATCATCATCGATCCTAATTAATCAATCCTTGCATTGTTGTGTATCCTCAACAATGTTATCATCATCATCCATCCATCGATTCCATCAATCAACCTTAGCTTGGTTTTTAACAATATCCCAAAATAGAGCACTGATATCATCACACATATCCATATCCAAATCGTCAAAATCATGCAAAAATCCAAAAACATCAAAAATCATCAAAATCCATAAACGTAGGCAGCCTCATCTTTGATCAACCCTCAGACATCAAAATCCAAAAATTGAAAACATCAAAATACAAAAACATTCAAAAAACACAAAATCCAAAACATCCAAAACATCTAAAAATAAAAATAAAACATTTGAAAAATCCAAAAAAAACCAAAATAGCCTCAAAACATTTCAAAACATCGTAAATCCAAATATTTGAAAAAAATTCATCCGTCTCTATTTCAAGCCACCCGCAATAATCACTCATCCATAATAAACCGATCATCACCTTCATCCTTTGGAAAAACAAACAGAAACAATCACAACAATCAGCAAAAGAAAACTTCAAACACAAAATCAAAATCGAAGCAACAAACTTTTAAACACAAAATCAAACTCTCGATCATTTTCAAACATGTCAATCAACCTTATATCAACAACCTATCAATCAACTTATCAACCCATCATCATCCTATACAATGCATTTCCTAGGATATATCGTTCTATTAATGGGCATCATCATTTTGGATATCACTTGACTTTATCCATCAAAACAAACCTTTTGGCTAGAGATATAAGAACAACATTGATTGTTTTACATCGATCTATTCTTGATTGATCTTATTGCACTATTCCAAGGACCTCTCGAAGGATATCCGGAATTTTAAGGATTTAGAGAGATAGAATGAGGGCAAATAACTATCTTTGTCTGCTATGCTTGTTGGGTGTTCTTGTAAAATAGCTTGGCGAATACTTGCTTTGTTAGGTATGCCCTAGCAAGGTTTCTGTATGTCAAGTGTGAACAAGAATACTCCTATTTTCTTGTTGAGTCAAAGTCCATCGCGACTAGGTGTACACCATCCGGGTTCTTTATAATGCTGATGCATCGATCTACGGTATTATCAAACATAAGGTAAGTAGCCCTTTTAAAGTCCCAATCCTTGATAAGCGAATCATCATCATCATCATCTATCATCATCATCATCTCTAATAAAGTCTCGTTAGATCATGGACTTGTTGGATCCTCTTGTCAACATCTCATTTCTGCACTAACATCATCATCACCAATACACCCATCATGCATCCATCATGCATCTAGAAAACTATCAACATACCACATATCATTCATATCATACATAATAGGAATCATCGATCATTTCACATGCATCATCATCATAATATAGATTTTTTAGTCTAAGCATCTCATAAATCATCCATCGCATCATCATAGCATATCACATCATCCATGTCATCCATCCTCGCATCATATCGTCATTTAAGTTGTTTAAAATAATATAGATTTGTTATTCTAAGCATCTTAAAACCATCTCATTTGCATCATCATCCATAACCATCCATTTTGAACCTCTTTATCAAGAGATCGACCCTCAAATTGAATCTTTTTGCTCGATCTCTCGAGGGGGCAATGTACCAGTGTACCTCTTTCCGTTGGGGCATTCGAAAAAATTAGAAAAATTTTAAATTTTGATCACGGCAAGTTTATTCTTTGAACCAACACAACAAGTGCATTGCTTCAAAGAGGGGAAAAATGTAGACACGCAAAATTAGCATTATGCATAGTCGTCCGCTCATTAAATAAATCAAACACATCACATCCATTCACCAGGTAAATCGGATTCTTATCATTTAAATAAATCAGAGGCTCACATCATCCTTTAATCAAATAAATCAAACTTTATTTAATTAAGATCTCAAAAATCATTTTCATCCTTTTTTGATTTAAATAAATCAAATATTTAAGTCCTAAAAGTCAAAATCATCTAAACACCATTAAGCTAACCTAATCATCATTAAACTAATCTAAAAATGATCAAATACTAATCCTCACCACTTGCATTCTCTAGATTTAGCCACTTGCACCAATAAATCAATTTATTGATTTATTAAATCATCATTTTCACTCAACATGGCATTTATGGGGAATATTCCCTCATATTTGACAAGTTGATTTGTCCCTCCAACATTGCATTTTTTTAATCATTTTCTTGTCCCCCACTCATCTTTCCTGTCAAATTCAAATTTGAAACTCCCTCTCATGGGCACATTTCCCAAATCTTGCACATGCATCAACCACTCACATGATGACAAGTGTCCTTCTTTCATTGGTCCAGTCTTAGTCCCGCATTGGTCCCTCTTCAACACTTAGCATTTTGAAAGTCCTTAAATAAAAGCTTCATCTTTGAGCAAATCCTCCACAAATCCATCCACAAAAGCTGATGCAAGGTCACTCTTCATTGAAGAACTGATTTTGCCCATCCATCATCTTGATCATCCACATATCATATCATTTAGCTTGAGCAAGGATTGGGAAAGGGTTTCTTTAGATAGAAGCACCAATCCACTATGGAATGTTATTTACTTCATGATTTATTGTATGCTTTCATCTAGTTTATTTAATCTTTTTTGTTGTTTTGATTGCATCATTAAATCATGTTGACTCATTTCATATGGATGTTGAGGTTTTTCCTTGCTTTAAAATGAATATGCTAATGTATGTTTTAAGGTTTAACCATTTGCAGAAATCAGCAACCACAGGAGCATAAAGCTAAAATTTTACCTTGAGGATCGCGTATACAGACCCCGCCCCAGACTCTCATGGATTGCCTTTTGATGCACCATCAAAATTCAACTTTATAAAATCATTTTGGGGAGCTTTCTATTTTACCTACTTTCTATCACACTTCACCAGTTTTGATTGCAATAAACTACCAAGAAAAGAAAGTTTTATCTGCTTCCAATTCTGTAAAATGGTATTATCCTAGTTGGTAAAAGAGGAGCTTATATCTTTAGTTTCTCTAGTGTTGGTATTGACTACCTCAGAAATTACATTTTCAATTTTTGCATTGACAACATTTATGGAATCGGATACATTCCTAGATATTTGCAAGTTCCTTTCCCACCAGAGATTCCATACTACAAGAGCTAGCACAATTCTCCATATGCAAGAAAAAAATGATGATTTGTAGAGCAATGGCCAACTTTGAAATAAGTCCCATAGGGAGTTTGGAAGGGGCACACAAAAATTGAGTTTACTAAGAATGAATTCCCAGCATTGTTGTGCAAATTTACAATTGAAAAATAAATGATCAACATGTTCAAACTCCTTAGAACACAAAGGGCACATAAAAAAATCCGCTATTCTTAGTTTGGCTAGTAGATCGCCAGTCAAAATATGTTTCTTCAATGCTAACCATTCAAAATTTCCTACCTCAGGGAGAATTTAATTATTCCAACATAATGAAAAGTCCCTTTGGGAAAGAAGATGGCCTAGTTCCTAATTTAATGCCTTACAACCTTGACTTACCATGTAATTTCCATCTTTTGAGGGAGCCCATAATAATTTATCTAGTTTGGAAGAAAGATACACTGTTCTTCTTTCCAAAATATTCTACAGTATACTACATTGTTGGGCTGATAATGAGGGATGTGAAATTATCTTCCAAGTTACCTTACCTAAGCTGGGATCTACCAAATGAACATAATTTAACAATTTTTCTCCCCAAATATCAATATCTCTCAAAGTTTCCATTATTGGGAGAAGCCCTGTGATGTTTTGTAGAGGAAGATTACCATTCCAAGAATCCTTCTAGAAGTTCACCCTTTGTCCATTATTTACCTCCCAAGAGATGTATGAACTTACTAATTTTCTACAAGACATTAGGAAATTCCAAATGGCTGAACCTTTTGGAGGGTCAGCAAACATGAAAATCCTTGTAGGGTCATTGCTATCTATATTCTTTCCTTGCATTATCTGACACCACTTAGCTTGCATTCACATTTTGGTACGAGGATAGCACAACCTTAACTAAAAGGATTCTACTGGATAAAGAAATCCATCTAGCTTTCCATGATGCTATCCTATATTTAATCCTTTCAATTACCTTTTCCCAATAAGTAACTTTATTTGGGTCTGCAAAAAAAAGGTATCCCTAGGTATGACCGCGGAAAGGTTGCTTTTTGAAACCCTAGTATATTGATATTTTTGTCTCATTTTCCTCACTTGTATTAAGGATGTGAATTTTATATTTTGAGGCAATAATCCATTGTCTTGATGTTGAAGAATATTTATTTGATTAGCTTCCTCCAAAGTTGCAACCCCGAATAAATTTGTATCATCTACAAATAGGGAATGAGTAACTACCATATCTATATTCTCTATTTGGATTCCTTTCCATAGGTTGAAAGAGTGCATTTTAATGATTATATCTACTTAGAGCCTCTACCATAATGATGAACAAGAATGGAGACATAGGGTCACCTTACCTTACACCTTGAGAAGCACTAAAAAATCTTGTTGGTGAACCGTTGAGAATCGTTGAGAATTTGGCTCTTGATAGGTATGTAATAATTCATCGACGCCATTTTGCTGAAAAAACAAATTTAAACATTGCTTTCCTCAAGAAACTCCAATTGACCTTATCGTATGCCTTCATCATGTCTAGTTTGACAATGATAGAGGGGACTTTCTTAGCTATTATTGAATGCAGGGTCTCATGGGCCACAATTTCTACTTGATATGTTTCTTTCCCTAGAACAAAACCCCCTTGTTCTTATGAAATTATCCTTGGAATGATAGGTTGTAGCGTCAAATATATTTCCTTTGAAAAAATATTATATATTGTGTTACACAAAGAAATAGGCTTATATTCTATGAATGAGGAAGCTTTGCTAACTTTAGGAATGATAAAAATATTAGTTACATTAAACTATGCGATTAAAGTTCCAATTCTACATGATTCTTCTAATCCCCATAAGAGATCATAGCACAAAATTTCTGAACATTTCTAGAAAAAAGGAGCAGTAAAGCCATCAGGCACTGGTGTTACCTTTTTAAGCTCCTTAATTGTAAATGGCTTCAATAATTCTTCATTTTCCTTTACAGATATGAGTGTCAGGATCGCTTGCAGTAATTCTTCCTCATCCTATTCATTTTGCTAATTTCTATCATTTGGGGTAGTTAAAAGATCTGAGAAAAATCTAACACATTCTTTACTGATGTCTTCTTCTTTTGTGAGCCAACTGCCCGTTGGAATCTGCAAAAAGTTTATAAGTATTTTTGTTTTGAATATTTGAAAATAGAAAATGATATTCTATTTCTCACATGTAGGAAAATCAATTATAGACAATATATGCTAGACTTGAGTCCCTCCTATATTTGTGAAAAACGTCCCCTTTAAAATCCTATGAGAAATGGAAATGATATTATTTAAATAATTTAAATATTAAAAAATAGATGTAAACCTTTCAAAAAATTGTAAAACAAACTTTAATGTAAAAATACATCAACAATTTTAGTGAAATAACAAAAAATCAAATCACTAAATTTTTTTACAACATGAAGTACTACAATACTTAGTAATTATGGTGTTTTGTTAGTATTTATGAGAGAACATTCCCCATACTCCTCTTTTAACTAATTCCCGAGCTAAAGTGGAGGGTGTAACTTAGGGTTTGCTACAATATCCAAAGGAAAACAAACTTGATGATGCAAATCTAGAGTTGTTGGCAGAAAAGTTTCTGGTCACAGTGGGTTCAAAAATTGTTGAGGAAATAGCGGATGAGGTTTTTCACGAAGGATCCTTTTGGGATTGGGATAGTAATAATGCCAAAGAGAAAATTATTGGCGATAGTCGGAATACTCTCAACACTCAGGACTTTTTGAGGTGCTCTGCAATCAGTTAATGTCACAAATTCTTAAGGAGCCACAAGTACATGAGGAGGGAGAAATTGAAGGGGAAAACTTTCTAAATTCTTTAGAATTTGACTATACACAGAATCTTTCCATCTCCCAGACTCCTTATCAGCCCCCTAGAAAGAAGTCTCTAGGTAAAAGAGGTTGTAAGTCTAAGGAGCTATAAAAATGCAAGAGGAAATAGATGTAGGGAATCAAGCTGGGTATGTGCAGGATCATGATGGGCCAAAAAGTGGCAATATTATGGGTATTTGTAATGTATGTGGCTGACGACTTTTTTTTTACCTAAAATTGATGAAATGAAAAGAGTTTTTAGAGGAGATTCTCATCTTTCCACCAATATAAATTAAAATGTTTTAAATCAAAATTTCATCATCAACCATATTCATATTTTCTATTAGCCTCATGACTAAAGTCCCTAATCGACAGGCCGATTGAAAACATACCTATAACTAAACAAGACATACTCTTTTAAACCAAATATACGCCCACTTTATGCTCTTAAGACACAAAGTGAAAAATTAAATTACCTAATTTTTTTGACCAAAGCTAAGGTGGTCGCATACAAGTTATATTTTAAAAGTTGTAATACAAAAATTGCATACCAATATTTACTTGGAAAATTACAAAAAATAAAAATGCCATGCATATGAGTCCTCTACTTATATATAAAATCTTATAAAAAAATATTACTATTTTATTATGGTTAGGGTGGTCAAACAAACACCTACTTCTTTTTTTTTCCTGAAATTTAAGTTTTACTACATTGAAATTTCAAATTTTCACCAAATAGATTTTATTTATTTTTAAATAAACCTAGTAGTTTAGAAACTAAATTGAATTTTCTATAGATTCTATTCATACATATTTTCAAAATAATATAGATAACTTATTCAAATTTTTACGTCAAGTTGCCTAACACTGATTTTTTCTGAATTTTTTGCCACTTAAGGGCCTATTTTTTCCATGATGATCATGCACATACCCAGCTACGCTGTATGACTCTTTGATATCTCCACCAAATAAGCGTATGAGGAGAGCATGCTGCTCTCCTTGGGTACAATGAAGATCCTTTCATGGAATGTCAGGGGCCTTAACGCCCCTGACAAATGCGCCCACATCAAATGTCAAATTGATGGATGTGGTGTTGACATAGTCCTTCTCTAAGAAACCAAAATCATAGATGATATATACAAATTGAAAATTCAAAAGTGACATATGTGGCAATCTATTTATTCTCCTAAACAAGGGACTTCAGGGGGTTTAGAAACATTGTGGAATCTAAAACAATTTTATATGGTTCTCCATCAAAATGGAAACAATTGGCAACTATTAGAAGTAATGCAATTCAATACCAAAATTTGGCTATTCAACATTTATGGTCCCATGCCTATAGGTGAAAATAAATGCCTCTAGGATTAGTTATCACAAGTTATCATGACACTAGGAGATGCAAAAGTCATCCTGGCCGAAGATTTCAATACCATTCCATCTCTTCAAGATAAGGTTGGAGGTATAAGCCCGCCTACAAAAGTCATGACTGATTTTAGATGTTTCATTAATACCAATGCATTGTGGGATATTTATCTAGTTAATGGTAAGTTTACTTGGACAAATCAAAGAAAATGATTTCTTCAAATTGCAGTAAGACTGGATCGATTTCTTCTATCTCCAAATTAGCTAAATCTATTCCATCAACTTGCCTCTGAGATATTGCCTTTTCCTAATTCTGATCATTATCCAATATCTCTTTCCATTGCAAATATCTCATCTCCTCCTTTTAAATCTTCATTTAAGTTTGAGAGCATGTGGATTAGACACCCTAGCTTTGTGGAGAAGATTTTCCAATGGTGGATCTCCGTTCCTTTTGAACTCGAGATGATGATGTTCTGTTTATGGAAAAAATTGCTAAATGTTAAACAACAGCTCCAAAAATGGAACAAGGAGACATTCAAGAATATATTTCAATAGAAGGATCTGATTCATCAAGAACTAGAAGACATCCATACAAAAATTATACAACATTGAGGTTTGGATGACTTGCTGTATGAGAAACAAAAGAAATTACAAGCAGAGTAGGGAGAGCAAAGTGCTAGAGAAGAAACCTATTAGAGGCAGAAATCACGAGAATTATGGTTAAGGGAAGGTGAGAGAAACACTAAGTATTTCCTTGCCTCTACTCAAATTAAAAGAGCAACTAAGGTGGTCCAAGCGGTCAAACACTGTATATACAACATTGCAAAAACAATGAATAAGATAATCCATGAGTTATGTATGCTATGCAACACTCAAACTTGTTCACAGTAACAAAAGAATAAACTCATTAAAGTGAAGGATTAGTGTAACTCTAACAAATGCACACACCTCAAAAATGGGAGTCTACTATACATGATTTTTAATCCCCTATTTTTGAAATTAATTCTTTTCTAAGTAAAAAAGTTTGGAACATACCTTATGAAAAATAGTATTCTAAACATTTTGATTCTCACTAATATAAAATACAATCGGCGTAACCATTGCACCTCACCTCCTTTCAGTGCAAGTGCTAGTTACATACTTTTGTAAAAGATAAAGAACTAAAATAGAATTTTAGATTTATGTTTCCCTATTACCCTTCACCTTTTCATAGTTAAGATGAAAATTGTGATATATAATAAGAAAAATCTAGTTTACATGCCACTATTTTGCACTCCTCAAATGGTGTTGTCTCGTAGAGGAATGTAACTCAAGTTGTATAGGGAATGTTTCCTTATAAATACTAATAACACATCATTACTAAGTATTATAGTACTTCATGTTGCTAAAAAATTTAGTGATTTTATTTTTAGTTATTCCTTTAAAAGTGTTTATTTATTTGATTTTTTCATTAAAGTTTGTTTTGCAATTGTTTGAAAGGTTTTTATATATATTTTAATATATAAAACTATTTAAATATCACCATTGTACATTTCTCATAGGATTTTAAATGGGAATTTTTTCACAAATATAGTAGGGATTCAAGTATAGCATATTGTCTATAATTGATTTTCCTTGACAAAATGACAATACTTTGTTCATTACAAATAACTTCACAGTCTTATATTTATTATAGTTTTTAAAAAATTGAATATAAATTGAGATACATCATCTATAATATTGCTAAGCATCACAAGTAGGCATTGATCAAAGTAATCCATACAAAAATAAAATCAAATACCATAATTGTTGTGAAACATTTCAATGATATTAAACATT
>VDFB02035675.1:0-44748 GCA_007258455.2 Sequoia sempervirens | reverse complement strand
TCAAGTTCATTCCTCCTTAGTTTTTCTAGACTATGCAATACACATGCATGGTTCACTATATATCCCCTCGGTTTGCACCTTGTGCTAACAACTTTAATTTTTTATCTCTATTACTAGCATTTTGCAAACAAAGATTCTAGCACAGGTGAAACATGATCTACATTTTCCATGTTATATATATATAGTAGTAATTCCTAAAAAACAATAAGACTTTTGGTAAATAATATATCTAGATAAAAAAGAATTACAAATCTAAAATAGAACTTGTAATAATTCATCTACTCATCAATAATATTTTCATACCATCAACAATTTAAAAAGAATTGGAAGATAAATATAATCTATAACATAGCATCCTTAAATGGTTCAAATTTTAAATGAAACGATGAAAGAAAGAATAAGAATACAAAGATTAAAGTATAAAATCATTTAAAAATAATTGGGGATAAAAATATTTAATCTAATAGTTGTTAACATAAATGAACTTCAATTATATAGCCTTGAGAACATCAAAAAATTATAGCACATCAAAAATGCATCATTAAATGTATATTAACATCATCTGCACTCTAATTAAAAATATTAAAAACAACACGGAATACAAAGAGATGAAATTAAAAAGTTCCAACTAATGATGTTATAATAATCCTCCCCAAGTTGATCCTCTCATCCCAATCATCATACTTAATGTTTTGGTACTTGAATGTGCTGGTACTTGAATCATGTTTTGGTACTTAATGTTATGTTTTTTAAGAGGAAGCATTTTCTCTAGTGGGCTTGATTGAGTGACAAGGTGGAGTGATTGTTGTAATGAAGAACTTGCTAGGAAAGCTAACCAAGTTAAAATGTACACCTATACATACATCATTGTGGTAATATAGACCTATGTCATAAAACACAATTGAATCCTATTAGTTCCAAAGTATTTTAGCAAAGAAGAGATAGAGGAATTTCCAACATGAGGCATAATTCAATCATAATATAATAAAACCATTAATCCATAGTTCTATGTATAAATGGAATGTTGTAGAGGAAAAGATACACATTTAATTTGCAAGGCATAACTCAACAATATGAAAACATATAGTAGAATATTGTACATTATTCTCAGGATTTTTTCTTATTTGTGAGAAATGCAAACCTTCCATGCTAATTTTCTCTAAAACACACAAATATAGGGGGCAGTGTAATATCCCACCCTTTCCTAAATTTTTCCATAGCTAGTGATATGATAATATCCCAACAACTCTATGAATTTTAAAATTGAATGTTATGGACTATATTAAAATTATTTTGTGGACTAATAAACTAAAGAATATTCTTGATATTTAATTACACGTCTCTTGAGAAAAACAATGATTTAATATCTTATGAGTATTAAATTAGATTATGAGTATAATTTAAAGAATTATAGTCATGATTTTGTAATTGTCATGTAATAGACATAAATATCATTCATTTTGTTGGTAAAACTACATATTTAGAGTAATATTATGAAGGTTAAATTTAAATGGTTTATCTAACACTCAAATAATCATTCTAGACTAATAGTTGATTTAAATTTCTTTTACAATGATTATTGATTATATTTAATAAAAAATACTTGATATTCCCACCAAGTTATTAAGGGTGCAAATCAACTATTGACATGGACTAAACTATTGCAAACAAGGTAAATATATAGTAGGAGTATCAACTAATGGTGAGGCACTTTAAGTCTAATCAAACATACAATATACCAAATAATATTAATGAAATAGTGGAGAAAATAAATAAATATTCAAACCTCATGAACACTAGAATTATAATATGGAGAAACCCTTTCAAAAAATCCTACTACTAAAGAGATATGAAACTTTTATTAATATTCATAACAAGATTATAACAATCCAATCCACTCAATCTTCTTTAGTCTAATGTTTTGGCTATTTCTACATAACACTATTTAAAACTTATGTCATACATTAAATTATATATAGAGCAAGGGAAACAAGAAATGATCAATTAATTTATGTAATGAGTGGAAAAAAATCATGGTCCACAAGAAAAGAACCCATGCCCCACTATGCATTGGAACATGTACACAAAATATAAACGAACTAATGATATAGGACCTTAAATCCCATAACCTTGATAGTAACCACTCCCAATACTAGTGCTTTATGATGAAGATGTCAACTACAATAAGTCTCATCTATTATGAAAAGATGCTCCACTCTTCCCAATGTAACTCCTAGTACAATAATCATCACGATCTCCTTATTTAATTTTATTATAATAATATCTTGAGCCCATTGCTTACCTTTTCATTTTTTCTCACATATCACACTATAAAATTTTGGAGCTCATTTTCACTTTGCGAGAGTCTCTCGAGGGTTTTAATGGTGTCCAAATTGATATTTTTTAGCTTAATGCATCAAACTCATTAATATTTTTAATTTTAAGAAAATATTAAAATCAAAGCTCTAGACTGTAATTTATGCCCTTTAGAAAGAATTTAGAAAAAAGCAACATTAAAGATAAGATTTTAAGTGAATGGAACACTAATCCCAACTTACACCAACCAAGTACAAATGGGTATTTAGCTTCATGGAGATTCATTCATGGTTGGTGATGGTGCATGAGTAGGCTAATAGAGGAAGAAAGACCATATGTTCATTAAGAAGAAATTGGGAGAAAAAATAAGCTAAGTTTAAATTTGTAATGATAAGAGGATCTTGATTGAATTATATATATATAGTTCATATGAGAACCAAGGATAACATACTAGAGTAAATAAGCTTTGATAATAAAGGAATCTTGTAAGTATGGGGAAGAAAAATATATCAAACTAAATGCACTACCAAAAGATAGATCAATTGGGATTTTTTATAGGAAAGTGTGATATTTAATTGAAATCCTAATGTATTAATGTTGTATCTTCAACAATCTTGGAATGAGTACTTGGATGCCTATGTTGTCAAAAGATATTATTATTTTACTATTAATTCTCCTCATGTTGAAATTTCCATGAACTAGTTAGGATGCAAATCTCCACCACTAAGCTACCCACCCACTTTATGACAAGTCAATTTATGATTTAGGTATGCTAATTTTTTTGACACCTTCTTCACATTGTGAGATGTTACCAAATAATTATAATGGTCATTTGGGTTTGTGTGGATCATGAACCATGTAAGGGTGTGTTTATTGATCTTACTCACCAATAAAATGTATGCATTGAATATTTTTTGTTTTATCATCATTTTATCAACAAGCATATGCATATTTGAGGGTTTATTTAAAATTGACTAATGATATGTTGATTGAAACTATAGGATACATTATTTTGCCTTAATTTTTTGGTCTAAAAGATGAGGGAAGTTCTTATTCTATGTCATATTCTTTCTTCTTTAGATGTATCTCATATTTTATTTGGGTATCCATGGATAAAGCAATATCAAGCAACATCATCTATGTCATGCCATTAAGGTATCAAATATGTTTGAACACTAGTAAAGAGGTTACAATTGCAAGAGATCCGTATATGCCTTTATTTTAGATTAAGTCATTTAACCTTAAATAATTTTAAGAACATACATAAGGATCCTCTATATAAGTGCAAGGATTCTTTGCCTAATTTGTAAAATTTTCAAAAGGAATAACAATGGTGGGAAAATCAAGACAAGATGGAACAATTTAGAATTCCTAAAGGTTTTACAATTATTAGAGCCAAAGTAGGTTATATTTTTGTTTTATAGTATAAAATGATTCAAGAATCTATAAGGCCAAAAGAACCATAAGCATTCCAAACTTTAGTTTAGAACCATAAGGGATTGGATATTTTCATTCCTAAACATGGTTTTCATTAAAAAATTTACTCATGTACTATACATACATATTCATGTATATGTGAATATATCTACATATGTATACATACACATGGATGTATCTAAATATGTATATATGTATATATGTATATGTAGATATGTAGACACATTCATGTATACATACATATGTATATATGCATGTATATATGTATATATATACATACATATATATGTATACATAAATACACACACATATGTATGTATGTATGTATGTGTGTATGTATATTTATGTATATGTATATACATGTATGTATATGTATATGTGTATGCATACATGTATATATATTTATATATGGATACACACACATTTTGGTTTTTTTTTGTAAGCACCCTCTTTTGAGGACAACCCTTTGTTGATGATGTTGAGTATTAGTTTGTTGTAAGTGTGTTTATTATTTTAATATCATTTTAAAAAAATATTTTATTTATTTATAAATTTTGGTATAATCTCTAATTTTATAATATGTTTGTGTGTGTAGGTTGAGTTGCATAATTGTTAGCGGCACACACAATCAACACAATGCAAGATAATAACTAATTCAAGGGATCAAAGTTCAGTTTCTAGTCAAGCAAAGAGAGACATAATGTTTCATTAATAGCATTTGCTACACATACATAAACACTTTTATATCTTTATGACACATTCATAACTATTTTCATGAATATATATTGGTGATATTTTGCAGTCTAAGAGACAATGTTGGCCTCATGTCACTGTATATGATATTTTCATGATGTATTATGTATGTCTTCATGACCTTATCAAGATCAATATATAAATATTTTGTGCATATTCATAGGAAATGGTTTGTGCTTATTCTATCTATCTATATTACCCTTTATCTCTATCTCTCTTTATCACTATCTCTCTCACATATATATGATGTGCATGAATGTTGAATGGCATACATGTAATGAACCCATATTAGTTCTAACTCTATTTAACCTATCAACAAATAAAGATTCAACATTGGTCTTCTAGATTTACATACATCTTAAGAATTTACTACCATAATCCATAAGACAAAGCAACAATAACCCATATGGGTGTTTAGACTCACAAGTGAAAGTCAAAATGTTATAGCTAGCTATCCCTTCACTAAAAAATAGTAGGGTTTTTTGTTCAAACAAGGAATTACCCCATTTTATTGTATGGTTCTATATACTAAAACCCTATCTCCAATAACACACATAAAGTAAAAAAAATATCTACTATGTTTGGCTTCATGAATGCAACACAAGCTTCTAAATGTCCTAGGTAGAGCAATAGATTTCCATTCACCTAGTAGAAATTACAAGCTAATGCTTTTTAACATGATTTCTAGAATTTCATACAAGAATAGCTTTTTCTCTTACATTACATATAAAAATACTAAAAGAACCATCATAAAAATCATAATTTTAGGGTTAGAGATGCAGATCTAACAATTGGGAATACAAATTTTATATATTAAAATGTGAGAAACTAAAACACATAATGTAATAAATCATAACACAAAGAATTTTAACGTGGCTCACCCAATCCGGGCTACATCCACCAAACCGCAGCCATCCAATACTTTTATTATCTAGTAAAAAACCATATTACAATCTTGCGAATAATCGCGTTTTTCATCATACTGAAATACCCATCCGAACCCCCTTTTTACCAAGCTTAGAAGCTTCCGTGATTTTAGGGTTCTACAAAATCGATTTTTCTTTTTCCATTGATTTTCCTTTTCGGGTGATCATCATGCTAAAAAGTAGGAAGAAAATTTTTCTCGGGCCGCCACCCTCAACTTACCCGAGGCTCAAATTTCTACCGACCAAGCAGGAAGGTGCCGGTGTACAAGATACCATGGGCTATATAGTATAGCATGATCACCACATACCAACAACACATACCTCTTATTACCACCAAGTAAAAACAATAAGGTTTACATACTCGAATTTCACAAGCTTCAAAAATGTATAATTTGCACTACCTTCTTCCTCCTTTTGCCTCTATCCTCCCCTTTTCCCTCTTTCTTTTCCTTTTAATCCTTCCTTGATTTCCACCATTTTTGCCATATTCTCTACATGTTTCCCATTTCCACTTCCTTTGCTTTTATTTCTTCCCACTTTGTGAACAATAAAGTCCCACTCTCTCTTCACTTACTCATCATTCAAGTTTCCTCGAATAGCGTACCTCAACATTAATGCTTGATACTTAATATGATGGGGCCAAAAGGTGGGGTGGCCACTTTTTGGCCCCACATCTTTTTGCACTCGCTCTAATAAGGTTTGTCCTTTTGATAATAGTAATGTCCAAAGGTGGCTCTTGTTTGCATGTGGATACATTTATACCAAACATCAACTTTTAGTGATATGTGTGAAGATTTTGTAGTGGTTCTATATATTGTTCTTATTCTCTAAATATAAAGGAGGATGAATAATCAAGTCATGATGGACTAATGAAAGAAGATGAATTGAATAGTGATAGAAACTAGTCTACTATAGTTAGTGATGATGAAAATACATTATATAAAATTATGCAGGCATTCTCATATTACTTAGAATCTCTAGTGTTACAATATGAATAGTATTTTAAACACATGATAGACCTTTTTCTAGAGTGTCTCTACAAACTTGTGACCATTGAATTTGCTTGGGAGTATAGAAAATTGCATTATAATACATCAAATAATAGGGTAGAGAATGTAATTGTTAATTTTATGGTTTCCAAGACCAAACTTTGTAAATGATATTAATTGAGGGCATGAAGACACAATCAAGTCTTTGTTCTTGATGGTTTGATTTATATTTTCAATCAATGGTTCCATTTATACACACTACATGAGGAAATTGTTCAATAAGAGTAACTTATAGTTTTAGTCAATTATATTTCAATTTGTACACACTACATGAAGATATTGAACTAGCTTCATTTGTTATATGGAGATATTTTATTGTAATGTACGTAATCAATGATATGATTCTTGATTTTTTATAAGATTTAATATTATAACACCTTAACAAATCAAGCTATGACTTTCACGGTTCACTCCTACATGTATGAAATTTGCATTTTCATCTACAAGTTTGACCCTAAATTTGTAGTTTTAAAATTATTTTGTGAGCTTAACCCTACATTTCTAGTCTTTAGGAATGTATTTATCTCCATTTTTTAGACTATGTTGAGAGCTATTATAATGTTTTTTTGCACTAACTTTCGGAGGAAACTCGTTTTTCCTTACTCAAACCCTTGGATTATTCAAAACGGGGAAGCAAAATACTATATTAAAAATGCTTTAAAAACTTTCAAACAATCAAACAAGTGCAATTTGAATTCAACAAATTTAAAAAAATTTGCATATAGGGTTTCGAAATTAAACAAATACATGCATTTTGAACTCAAAAAAAATGGAATTTTAAATACCTCGTGCTCAATAGTGGTTGATATGCGAATTGAAATGATGAAGTTTGAAGAGAGGACCCAAAATTTGCTTTCGCCCGTGAGAAATTTTGTTGGGTCGCCGTTCGGATTATGTTCACCGCGCGCAGGGACAGTGACTGGGATTTCACAGTGAAAGTGAGAAAGTGCAAGCACTTTTTTTGGTTTTGTCATATTCAAGGGGTTCGGCTCAACCCAGGTTCGGCCGAACCACCTTAAATATGACTTTTTTATTAGGTTAGGGATTGGTTCGGCCGAGCCATGGGTTCGGCCGAACCAGTCAAATGGTTCGGTCGAACCATATGGTTCGGCCGAACCACTTTGCTATGAAGAGTGTGGAAATTTCAAAATTTCCGTCCTCCACAAAAGTGTAAACCACTTATGTGGTATTTCAAATTCCATAGACATTGATCCATCTTCTCTCTTGTCTATTTTGCATACTCTACATCCCAAGAAATTGCCATGTGTCCCACCTTCCTAGATAATTGTTTAGCTATTCTAGGTGAAATGAAATTCTTAGTTGCACCTGTATCAATAAGAATGAGAATAGGTAAGCCAAACAAAATACCTAGTGTTTTGATTGGAGTTACGTGGTAATCATCCTGTCAATCATCCACAGTAGCATGTATCCTTTGTTGAATCATGGCCTATTGGGTGGGTAATGAATTACCATATGGTCACGAACCAAAAGTTTTATTGGGAAATTCACTTGCATAGTTATCCCCTCTACCTATAAAACATCCTATATTTGGTCCTCTTTTCCCTATGGTTTCTCCAGACTTATTGGTACTTTCATTAGCTTTGTTGGTATTACCCATGCTAGAATCATTTCTTTTTCGATCTCTACTAAACTCTTTTCCCTTTTTGTCTTGCAACATTTTGCATAGATTCCTCCTTCTTTGGAGCTATCTTGTTAGGAACTTCCACATCCTTCTTTTTCTCTTTCCTTTCTTGTCAAGTGGAATCAGCTTTAAGCTTTTGTTCCTGCCTAATTTTTCTTTTTCATATACAAGATCGACTGTTGTTGGACTATGCATATCCACTTCCCCTCTACTTTTATTGTTTTGTCTCATTATGAATTTCCTAATACGAAAATACTCATCCAGGTTGTGATATATGGGAACATAGCGCAAAATTCGGGTAAACTTCTCCTAGTATTCATTGACAATCATGTTACCTTACATTAGCCCCTAGAAACCTGAGAGTTTCTAGTCATATAAAAGTTGTGGTAACCATGTTTTGTGGAAAATCTCCACAAAATCTCCCCAAGTTAATTTCCATGAGTTAATGTTAAATTCCAACTTCTTGTTCATCCACCAGTTAGAGGCTTCACTTGCTAACTAATATGCACCCTATGTGGCTTTAGTAACCTCATCATAGTTTCATATTTCAAAATAATTTTCCATTTGAACAAGCCATATTTTGGCCTCATCACCTCCATCACTACCATCAAACTTAGGTGGACTTATCTTCATGTCCCTTGACAGTTCAAAAGACACAATATTTTTATTCCTTTCAATAGATGGTGAAAGTGATTTTTCTTTCTCATGATTATGGTTTTCACCATGCCCATGTGAAGAATTTTCTCCCTCTTGATCATTGATGGGTACTTCATTTTCTATACCCTATCCTTAACTCTTTATTGTTCAAGATTAGTTAACCTGGCTAGGATTTGGTTAGCCTAGCCTCTACTGTAGTGGTTCCTTGTCCAACCTCCTAACTTGCATTGGGATTAGTTCATGTCCTCAAATATGTCCTCACCATGCTTATGTGATTGGATTTCACCTGAATTTTTTATCCATGTTAGCCTAAATTATGTTATCAATTATCTTATGAAAAACATAATTGTAAAGATTCATATGTACACAAGATTTCTATATAAGATTAAGCATGCGCTTCTTTTGATAAGCACATATTTTTATTCATTTCATGAGCATTTCAATATCCTTTTGATTACATGGAGCAACTATTTAGATAGTCGAGTGGAGAGTATCCTTCAAATTCACTCTCAGATACATCACTTAAAAGTGTATAACCTACAAGTTGAGAAAATTGTTATTCCCTATCTTTCTATTCATCTCTCATATATTCATATGTATCCCAAAAAGGATAATAAACCTCAAATTTATCATCGGATACATAGTTATGAGAAGTAATGTCAATTTGGTGTTCAATTACAATGTAGCCTACATTTTTCATAGACATTTGTTGATGAGACCATTTCTCATCTAGCAGTGTCCTTGATACATATCCCTTGGACTCTTTACTTGAAGAAATTGATATTATTTTAGCCAGTTGTAGAACCCTAGGATCCCTAAATATGAATGTAGGGATAACACTTTCATCTGAAGGCATATCCCTAAAAAGTGGTAGTGACTTGGACTTTTCTGGTGAGATGGTTAGTAGGTGTATGATTGGAAAATTGCACCTCTCACAATTTTGCATTCATTCTTTCTTCTACTTTAGTGTCCACTCTATTAGCATCTTGAGTAGGCTCATTTGAGCCCCTGCATCAACCTTTTTCCTTCTCAAGATTCTCTAACATCCCTTTTCAATAGCAATCCTCACATGTTTACTTTGCATTGGACTTAAGGCTTTTCTCATTCTTGTTGTTTTGTAGCATGATGTGTCAGGACATTAACATGGAAATATGTGCACTGCGCTAGCATCCTATGATATTTCAAAGCTCAAATGATTGTTTCCACACACGTTTTCCACTTGTCAGTGAGCTTTGTCGGTGGTAATGGCTGGGAAAACTCAAGAACGGCTCAAGAAACTTCTTTTCCCTCCTTAAATGTCATCTTTTCACCTCATTTGGAGGCTCTTCTTCTTCTAAGATCTTCCAAGTCTTGCTATCACTTCTCTAGCTTCATTCTAATTTTTAGCTTCACTCCATCACTTTCTTGCACAACTTCATATAGCTTGTTGTAGCAGCTTCAATCTCTCTCAAGCTCTCTTAGTAGCATTCTTTGTAGCCCTCTTGGCTCTCACATCTATCTCCTTTTCCTTATGCTTGTGAGCATCTTGGGATTCCATATCCCCTATTCGTTGCATACTTACTTTGTGATAAGGTTTCTCCTCCTTGAGTGGGTGTTTCTTTTATCACCTCTTTTGTGATACAAGTTCTCCTCCTTGAGTGGGGATTGCTTCTATCACTCCTACTTGGTGGTGTGGGTTCTACTCCTGAGCGGGTTTTTCTTTCACCACATGATTTTTCAATTTTGGTTCATCTCTATCTCTCTCTATCTTCTTGGTTGTTCGTGGAGGTGGGAACACCAAAATAGGAGTTTGACTGAGGCAAACCCTTATACAACCCCAACATTTTCTCTAGAACTTACAAACGCAAGTACTAAAGACATTCACATATTGGAGGCTTCCTTACTTGGATTGTTGTAAGTATTTATTTTCTTTCTTGTCCTTATCTTTGTTATTTCCATTTCACTCTATTTTAGTTCTATTGCATTCTATCACTCTCTAGTACTTTCAAAGTTGTCAGAAATTAGAGTAAAAGTAGTCATTTAAGTAAATTTTTTGTGTCATTCTCACTTTTTGGTCCATACGAGATGCTTGTGTGCCTCTGGGATGCTAGCACGTCGTGTTGTTGTCTATATTTTTTGTTGGCGTCCTTTGGCCAAGAGCTTGTTAGTTTGTCCAAAAAATCTCTTTGACCTACTCTTTCAGATTCTAAAACTCTCACCGTTGTTCCTAAGGTAGTTTAGGACAATTCACCCTGTGAAGCTCTCTAAACAAAGAGAACTCATGAGTTGCAAATCCCCCTCTTTGAAATTTTGGTGAACCTAACATGAAGCGGGTATTTTCTGAAAAACTAGGAATTTATTTACCCCTACTTGTCGGGGTCATAACTCTAGACTCGGTGCTCAAAATTTAGAACCATTTGCACCGTTGGAAAGGTCTTCTAGAGAACTAGTTTAGTCCCTAAACTACAAGCCTTTGGTAGTGAAATTTTAGGGACCAACACAAGTTCCAACCTCAAATTCTGCTTCGAAGACCTTTGAAAGCGTGATTTACTAGAGCATAGAAAATACCAAAAAAAATCGTGATGAATTTAATATATTCTTTTATTAGTTCAGTATGAAATTTTGTTCAAAATGTTAATGATATTCCATTCCATGCATGTGATGGTGACTTGGATTTTCCTATGCCACTTGGTATCTTTGATCCTTCTCATGAAAGTCCTTTGGTTGTGGGGGATACTTTGTCTCAAGAAGATGAAATCATTTATACCTTTCTTAATATTGCTTTACCTTCTCTTTATTCCAATGCTCTCTCTTCTAGAGATGATGCATTAGTGAATGATGAATCTTTTCATCCCAATGCACTCTCTTTTAGAGACGTTGCATTGGTAAATGATGAATCCTTTCATTCCAATACACTCTATTCTAGAGACGTTGCACTTGTGAATGATGAACCTCCTTCCACATCTGATTCTCCTTGGATCGATGTTGAGAATGTTTCTTCAAATAATTATTCCACATTTGATCCTGTTTGGATTGATGTTGAGAATATGTCTTCAAATAATCATTCTACTAGTTGTGATGAAACCGTAAATGCAATCTATGCCTTTATTGGGTATGTGTAGGATCATAATGGGCCAAAAAGTGGCGATATGATGGGTATGTGGCTAACGACTTTTTTTTACCCAAAATTGATGAAACGAAAAGGGTTTTTAAGGAGATTCTCATCTTTCAACCAATATAAATTATGCTTTACTTTGAATTTAATAAATAATTATTATTCATTTTCTATTTGAATTATGACTAAAGTCTTAACCGATGCGCTAATTGAGAAACATCTATAGATTTCAAATGGTATCACATTTTTTTAATTTGAAACATGTGTGTCACATTCTATGCTTTGCATACTATAAGATTAAAAAAAATGAATTTTATGAAGTTTTGACCAAGTTAAGGTGGTCAGACATGCAAGTTTTTATATTTTAATAAAATTTGTAATAAAAAATTCATAATTATATATTTGCATGGAAAAAAATTACAAAAGAATATGCATCACATTGGGGCATGAGTTCTCTACTTAAATCTAAAATATTATAAAATAATATTATCATTTTATTGTGGTTAGGGTGGTTAGACAAACACCTACTTCCTATTTTTTCCCTAAAATTTAAGTACTATTGCATTGAAATTTCAAATTTTCACCAAACAGTTTTTTTTTTAAATGAACCTAGTAGTTTATAAACTACATTCAATTTGCTACATATTCTATTCTTACATATTTTTGAAATAATATAGATAACTTATTCAAATTTTTACGTTAAGTTGCCTAACTCTAATTTTTCTAAATTTTTTTCCAGTTAAGGGCATGTTTTTTCCATGATTATTTTACACATACCCTATTACCCCTCAAAGGCCTAAGAGACCTATCATTTACGTGACTCTAGCTAGTCCTTCTCCTAAAAGGGTTTGTTCTATTAATGGTGTTCCATTTGATGGTCATTCTCCTGATCTTTATAAGGCTCCCTTTTATATAGCGGTAGTCCATACTTATGAGAATAATATGAATAAACAACCAAGCCTTCTTCAAGCTCCTAAACCTATGAATAAAGCACCTTGTGATTACAATCGTGTCGAGCAACCTCGTGTCACTCTAGATAAGATCTCACTATGGGAATTGCTTCAGTCCGCTCCAGTTTATCAAGTATGCTTCAAGAAGCCTTGCAAAAGATCCTCTTTCCTTCTTCTGCTAGGCCAATAGATGCTAATGCATTGGTGGCATATATTTGTGTTGATTCACCAAATATTACATTCTATCTGCAGGAGCTCATGCCTCTAAAAGTATAGAAGCAAGTGGATCCTCTAATGATTATAGTTAATATTAATAAAATTAGCATTAGAAATACTCTAGTTGATGTTGATTCGATGCTCAATGTATGTAGCATTGATCTATTGCCTAAAATTAATATTAATTCATCTTCTCTTAACCCTTCTTTTGTTGTCATTCGTGGGTTCGATAATGTCAATCGACAAGCTTTAGGTACAATAGTATTACCTTTGTAGCTTGGACCTATTACCATACCTACCCTTGTATATGTTATGTCAGAAAAGTTACCATATAATCTTCTCCTTGGTAGACCATGGATTCATGCTATGGGTGTGGTCCCATCTATCTTGCATGAATCTATTAAGTTCATTACTAACAATAAAGTAGTCACAGTTAAGGCTAACCTTGATGCTATGCACCTATGTGAGATGGTAGCCGCTAGTTGAGCTTCAGTTGTGGCTACTCTTATTTCTTCAGTTTCTTCTAGTGTGTCGATGTTTACTCCAGCAATACCTACTACAAAGGATACTCTTGAGATAAATGTCCTTGAAGAAGATCCTTCTGAAGCAAGGAGTCCTAAGTGTGCTCCTTCTACCTCTTCTCCAAAGAATGCATGTCTTGGTAATGATTGGGGTTCTTTAGACTTTATAGATTCCTTCATTTAGGAATATAAAGTCGGCTTGATCCACTCAAACCTTCCAATAACATCACCCACATCCATTATCATAGATGGTTATTTTTCTATATCATGGGGTGGTATGAGTAATAATTGTAATGTCCTTAGTGTTGATCCTCCTTCTGAGGAAGATGATTATGCTTCCCCTAAAGAAGATAATGTTGATAGTCTTGTTAAAGAAGATGATGATGGTCCCATAGAGGAGTGTGATCCATGTTGTTGGGGCAATGCTCTTTATGAGGACACTCCTTTTCAAGATTTTCAAACACGCTATGGCCTTGACTTTAAGCTTGTCTCTAAATATGGTTATGAGCATAAAGGTTGTGGGTGTAACGAACAAGGCATTCAGGTCCCTATAGAATTCACACCCCGTAAGCATAATTTGGGACTTGGTTGCTCGAAGGAATGATCTAAATAGAAGCCATAGTTGAGTGACAAGAATTCTTCTCAACCTCATTCTATTGGAAAGACTCTTCCTCCATTGTCTTCTATCTTTGTGCCTTCTTCTTCTTCTTGTGAGAAGTAAAAATTTTCTCCACAAGAGAAAGGGTTGCTTCCTACTCATTCTTTATTTGAGCAAGATTGTATTTTTTTACAGATTCTTAAAGCCTGCTTGATCATTCTTCCTTCTCCTACACGCAAAAATCCTCATGAACATGATAAGAATTATTTATGTGCATATCATCGAGTGCCTAGTCATTCCACTAGTGAATGTAAGGCCTTGAAGGATAAAATACAACTTCTTGATTTAGGTGCCATCAAGCTTCCGCTTGATTGGTGATAAGTGATATCAAGGTTTACCTCTATCTTGTATGTTCTAAGTATGTTTGCCTAGTTCTCCTCCCTTCTATGTTGGGGGCAGTGATAACTCATTTCAGAGATGTGTGTCCTTCTTAAGGACCCCCTCTCTTCTCTCTATCTTTCAAATGAAGAATCCCTTAAGTGGACGCCCCTCTTCCTTTTGAAGGGTTCCTGAGGGACCCCTTTGAAATTATTTATCTCAAATGGATTCTTTCACATCTAGCTTGGGGGTGCCTTGACTAGACCTATTTGATATCTTCACCTCTAGCTTGGGGGAAGCCTAACTAGACCTGTTTCATATAGTCATGTCTAGCTTAGGGGCAGCTTGACTAGACTTTTTTTTTTTGTGGTTGTCCTGCAATGCAACTTGTAGCAGCCACAAGATTCTTTATCTTTTGCAAGACCAAGAACTTTTAGAGCTCCTTTACATCCTTATTTGGTGATACAGGTTTTCCTCCTCGAGTGAGGATTGCTTTTATCACATATACTTTGTGATACAAGTCTTCCTCCTTGAGGAGGGATTGCTTTTATCACCTATTCTTTGTGATCCGGATTTTCCTCCTCGAGCGGGGATTTCTTTTATCACTCTTGCATTCATTTCATTTTTATTTCTCTCTTCTCAACTTGTGTATACCAGATTGGAGATCTACATCTTCTTCATCTTGAGTATACACCCTTCCTCTCTCCACCTTAGAATTCTTCTATGCATAATTTCTTAATTTGGGGATGACACATAATACTAAGACAACCTTCTACATTGAGGTCTCTTTACTTTGTTGATTCGAATCCTTTAGCTTGTTATGTTCTAATGTTGCTATCTGGTGCATGTTCTTCTTGTCTAATGTATTTGATTTGTAGGTCTTTAGCTTGGGGGCATGCTTCTATGGTTCAAAGAGTTATATGCTTCCTCTAGAGTATCCTTTTGGAAAATGATGTTATTTATGTTTAGTAGATTTCCTTTAGCATGCATATTAATGTAGATTCATATGCCCACTAAAGTGGGGGAAAAATGTATGATTGTAAATTTGCACCCCTCACAATTTCGTATGCATTCTTGCTTTTGCTTTAGTTTCCACTCCCTTAGCATCTTGAGTAAGCTCATTTTAGCCCCTGCATCAATGTTTTTCCCTCTCACAATGCTCCAACACCCATTTTTTAGCAACCATCCTCACATGTTCGCTTTGCATTGGACTTAAGGGTTTTCCCATTCTTGTTGTTTTGTAGCATGACGTGTACGGACATTAGTGTGTCATGCGAATGTTATGCACCACGCTAGCATCCTATGATGTTTCAAAGCTCAAAACGGTTGTTTCCATGCATGTTTGCCACCTGCCAGTGAGCTTTGTTGGTGGTAACGGTTGGGAACACCCAAAAAAGGCTCAAGAAGCTTATTTTCCCTCCTTAAATGTCATCTTTTCACCTCATTTGGAGGCTCTTCTTGGGTGTGTGGAAGAAGTTGAGTCCACTTTTTGGCCAAAAAGTGGAAGTGTTTTCCCTGATTTTTAGAATTTGACACATTTGACCTTAAAATTTGAAGCACTTAGAGATGGAATCTTCAAAAAAGTCACTGATCATAAAATGTAGTACTCGATGTCTAGTTTCCAAACATGTAATTTATTTCAATACATAGATTGTAAAAATTGAGCTTCAATAGGTGTTTCTAAAAACCACTATTTAAAAGTCACTTTTTTATACCATACCATGCACATGTATGACATCCATATTTTGACCTAAATTATCATATTTTTCTAAGTCCTTTTGGGAAAATATTTGTGACTCATTGAAGCTTGTTTTTGATATTTTTTTGTAATTTTTTATTGAATATGTTTTTTTATTAAATTTTTTTAGGCATATTTGTCATTTTGAAAAATCGTCATGTACGACACACATGAGATGACCTAAACTTATCATTTTTTGATTTTTTTTTAAATTGAAAAGAATTTTTTGAAGTTTGTTCTTGTGCAATCCATTCATCAAAATGTTATGTTGATCAAAAGTTATTAAAATACTAAAAAAATATGATAATTCAAGTTTATGGACTAGTTTCATTAGAAATTAATTGAAAAATAGAAAAATTAACCAAATTATTAAAAAAATTACATATTTGGAATCTACACTATCTCATCTATAATGGGTTTTAATTTCATAAAAAAATTCTGCAAAATAGGTCTTCAAACATATGTCCAAATTCACTATTTTCTTGTGACATTAACAGGACCTTCAAGTTGCAGGTCAAACCAGGTCCAAAGCTTAGATTCGGGTCCCCAAGACATTTCTCAAACCAAAAAACAAGCCAAAAACCTGCCCAAAAATTCATAATCTAAAAAACGGGATCCTGTTTCAGAAAAAAAACATTTTGTATGGTATTATGAAACAGGATCCCATTTTGAAAATTACCATAAATGGAAAGTTTCCAAAAAATGGGAACTTTTCAAAACGAGATCTTGTTTTGAAAAAATTATGAAAAATAGAAATTTTTCAAAATTAGTTTCAAAAATGGAAAGTTTTCAAAACGGAATCCCAAAAACTTTCCATTTTTGAAAATTTTTGTTTTTGGAAAAATTTCAAAACAGGATCCCGTTTTTTGCAAGCCGATTTTTTTTTTTTGCCTAAGGAAAAAACTTCCACGTTTCGTGGACTCATCTTCTTGCATTTACCCTCTTCTTCTAAGATCTTCCAAGTCTTGCTAGCACTTCTCTAGATTCATTCTAGTTTTTAGCTTGACTCCATCACTTGCTTGCACAACTTCATATAGCTTGATGTAGCAGCTTCAAGCTCTCTCAAGCTCTCTTAGCAGCATTCTTTGTAGCCCTCTTGGCTCTCACATCTATCTCCTTTTCCTTATGCTTGTGAGCATCTTGGGATTCCATATCCCCTATTCATTGCATACTTACTTTGTGATAAGGTTTCTCCTCCTTGAGTGGGTGTTTCTTTTATCACCTCTTTTGTGATACAGGTTCTCCTCCTTGAGCAGGGATTGCTTTTATCACTCCTACTTGGTGGTGTGGGTTCTACTCCCGAGTAGGTTTTGATTTCACCACACACTTTTTCCATTTTGGGTCATCTCTATCTCTCTTTATCTTTTTGGTTATCTGTGGAGGTGGGAACACCAAAATAGTGGTTTGACTAAGGAAAACCCCTATATAGCACCAAAATTTTCTCTAGAACTTACAGATGCAGGTACTGAGGACATTCGCATATTGGAGGCTTCCTTGGATTGTTGTAAGTATTTATTTCCTTTCCTCTCATTATCTTTGTTATTTCCTTTTCACTCTATTTTAGTTCTATTACATTCTATCACTTTCTAACACTTTCAAAGTTCTCAACAATCAGAGTAAAAGTAGTCATTTAAGTAATTTTCTATGACATTCTCACTTTATGGTCCATATGAGATACCAACACGCCTCTGGGATGCTAGAATGTCGCGTTGTCGTCTGTATTATGCACTGATGTCCTTTGGCCAAAAGCTTGTTAGTTTTTCCAAAAAATTCTTGTGACATGCTCTTTTGAATTCTAAAACTCTCACCATTATTCTTGAGGCAGTTTAGGGCAATTCACCCTATGAGGCTCTTTGAACAAAGAGAACTTATTAGTAGTGAATCTCCCTCTTCTACAATAGGTAATTGTAGATAGCCTCCATCTTCATCTTCCTCTTCACATCACTGATCTAAGAAAGTGTGTGACTAAAAGTTTCTTTATCACTCAACTGGATATCATTATCATAGTTGGTTCCCTCTATGGTCCTAACGATGGCTTCTTTTTCCTTCTTGGCCTTGAGGTAGCACTCATTTCTTATTACTAACTTTCAAGTCATTAATCTGAGATGCACCATCCTCACACAAGAATTTTTCAAAACATTAGATAATGTTGGAATGGAAAAATGATGAGCTCATAGGTTCTAGAGTTAAACTCGGTAGCTATGATACCACATTTAACGTACTAACCTTTCCATGAAGTAAAAATTTTATATTTTACACCAAATGAGTAAATAAACAAGGAACAAATTCATTGTAACAAATTTTTTCTTTTATTGATAATTTCTAGTCAAAAAGTAATACATATTACAACATGAATTCTTTTATTTTTAGATAAACATCAAAGTATGAAAACATACAAATACATACATAGCCTATAGAGATTTAGAACAAATAGTATTAAGACGGTCCAAGATCCTTCCTTTCAAATCTTGGTTCTTTTGTTGCCTGTTGTGGAGAAGAAACATCACTCGGATGCTTTTCTGCCAACCAAGGATTCTTAATGCGATAATGTAACCCTCACCTTTGATGAAGAGATTGGTAATGCAACCGATAATGACAACCAACTAAGCATAGTGTTGTGTCCTACATAAGTAGAACCTTCCAATCCAACAATCTCAAACTAGCATATAATAATGGATGACAGTAAACTGATAGTGTAGTATCAATAGTCACACAATCTTTAGTGTAGTCTCGGACATTGCACTACCCTGGCCAAAGTGTTATATTCAGTAAACAACCGAGAGTCATCTATCACATACACTACTCAGAGCCAATTTGACTTAAGGCTATCTTACACTACACATATGTATTGTCCTTCAATGGATGGTCTATCATCCTAGAATAACCTACAACAATCTAATCTACTTGAAATGAATCTATATAGCAAGTACACAAGCTCCCTCCCATACTAGATTAACTATCCTAGGAGTAACACAAGATTTTCTAGTTAAATTAATAACTTGGCTAGGTGTACCTCAAGTGACTCTTGCATTAAATCAAGCCTAGTATATAATAGCTAATATGAACATCACTCTCTTATTATGGAGTTCTTAAAAACACAATATAAAAACAACACAAAAACTTCAATTCCCTTTTTCAAAACCATTCTAATTAAATGCTTCTATTGCTCAAATAGAAAAGACATTTTAGGAAAAATAGAAAACACATTAATTCTAAGTAAATAACAAGAAGAAAATATCCCCATGCCTATTATCACTTATCCCAGTTATTGACAACAATGTAGCCTTCTCCAACAATAGTTTAGCTTGAAAACATATTCCCAAAACACTCTCTCTCTCTCTCTCTCACTAGTTGATAGCTTACTTCTCTTAAACAAATAAAATACCTCTTTCTCACAAAAGACCAATCTTTCCTCACTCATAAAACATATGAATATAGCTGGTAATATCTCAAAGGTATTAAACAACAAATGATGTATGACTCTTAGTAAAATGCATCTCTCACAAGTGAATGGAAGAATGAAAATAATGATCACAAATGAGAATGAATGTGTTCCAATTGAAATGGTGTGACTATTTATAGAGCATCTAGGCATTCTAAATTCCTACAATTTAGGCATGAAGAATGACACAAGTTTTATGCAAAGTAAATCAACAATAATGTGGTGATGGATATTTTGGATAATATAAAAAATAATCAGGGGATTCCATTACCAAAGGATTACTATCTCATTCGAAAGTGAGGAAATATTTTTAAGTGATACTCACTCATCTTTATCAAGGACCCTTTACTAGTACCAAAATTCATAAACCTAATGTAGAAGAATATCATGTTCCTAAAGCGAATTCTCAGGTTGGCACTAGATGAAGGGTTGGGGTCATTATAGGAGTATATCTAGGAGGAAAGGTTGGCAAAAAAAGGAAAAAAAATTGGAGTGGGTTAGAGATGTTGTCGATGTGGTGGTTGTGAGAGCCAATTAGGGGATTAACGGGTAAGAAGAATAGGTGGCATCACCATAAGCCATATTTTGTAGTCCATTTTTTGGTAATACGAGCTAATAGCAAAATAGTACGGGTTTATGCCCCAATTTTGGATTAGGGGAGCTAGTAATAGGATGTAGGTAGGGTTTCAAATAATGGTCTGATTGTTATTAATACTCCTATTTTTTCTCAATGTAGCTCATCATGTGTTATGTGGAGGACTATTAACTAACCTCATTTTGATACTCTCTATAATGTTCATATTTAGTGATTATTAATACAAGGGTACAACCCCTTATGA
The DNA here is from genome assembly GCA_007258455.2 of Sequoia sempervirens. Lineage (NCBI taxonomy): Eukaryota > Viridiplantae > Streptophyta > Pinopsida > Cupressales > Cupressaceae > Sequoia > Sequoia sempervirens. The sequence goes on along the minus strand of VDFB02035675.1, from coordinate 24,192 downwards.
CTATTTTGAATTGATAAAAAAAAAAATTCTAAAATATAAAATATTATCTATTTTTGTAAGTAATTATATCTCAAAGATTACATTTTAAATTTAATTTAATTTAATTTATATGTATATTACAATCATTATCCTTAAATTAATCAATATAAAATATTTTTTCTTAATTAGTAAAAGTATATAATTTTAATTTATAATAGAAACATATCCTAATTTAACTACTAAAAAATATTGTATGCTTTTTAAGAATTTATAATAGAAAGATATGAAGAAAACAACTAAAAAAATATTAAGAACATAAGTTTTTATTTTATTTTATCATTTTGAATTTTGTATCTATAAATACTAATACTTAATTTCGGATGGAAATAGAAATTCATATTGATTTTTTCAAAAAAAAATAAAATTAAAAACTAAAAATACAAAAGTGAATTTAAGTTTTTTAATAATTTATAACAAAAAATTCTCAAGATTAGAAATATATTGATAATATTGTAAATTTTCATTTTATTTTATTGTTTTGAATTTATATTATAAGTAATAATAATATTTATTATTATTATTATTATTATTATTCAAAAAAATATTTATCTTTTCATAAGCAATTCTTATTAAAAAATATCTTTTACATACCTCAACAAAGATATCTCTGCACACATGTTACATAAATAAATATGCTAATTAAAATCATTTTTATTTTGTTTCAAATTTTTAAAATTGTAAATATTTAATCAAATAATGTATGCAATTGTTCTTTTCAAATTCTCCTGTGTATTATTATTTTCAGTTTGCTAAGCATATATTCTAGTGGAATAAAATTACATCAAAGTAGGAAGTCCAAGATTTTTTATGATTTGCTAATTTGTACACAATTTCTCTAATAACAAATACATCAAATTATCATGTATACAAAGTGGAAAGTCCATAATTACTAATTTGTACACAATTTATCTTACAGCAAATACATCTTAACTGTTGTGTGTAAGATTCTAAAATAGAAAAATCTAGATAACAATGAAAAGACAAGAATGGTATTTCACCAACGCCAGCTTAAAAATCAAACAACAGGTCTTTATATAGCCAGAAAACATCAACAAATATATGGAAGTAATCCACATATTAGTTCAAGGGATTGAATAAATCGCATTATTCCGACAGAGTAGGAGATTTTAGGTTTCGAAGAGAAGCTTTTGTATCGTTTAGGGTTTCTCCATTTAAAAAGCGGTTGCAAGGTTGTGAACATAGTTTGAGGTTAGAATTGCAAATTTGCAATGAAGAAATCTGAAGAAAAGACGATGCGCAGATTCGCACAGTGAATTGCCGTTACATTCGTAAGCACAACCGTGAAGGAGATTCTACTTATAAGACTGTAGACTGTACGACGGAAGGAGCCGTGGTACCTGTTAAAAGCCAGGGTTGCGGTAAGTTCTTATATTTCTAACCCTGAAAATAATCCTCTTGATATTGTAAGATTAAATAAAAGCATTTTCAGTGTGATAAAAAGAAGGGTTTATTTCGAAGATTCATTTTATTATCTGATATAAGATATTTTTATTTATCATATATTTTTTTATCTAAAATTTGGTGGATGATATAATCAAGAACAATATCATCATCTTATCAATTGGGCTCACTCAATTGAACTACAATCTTTTGATTTTGTAAAATTTGACAAATATTTTATTTTTAAACTGAATTTTATTTTAAAAATTCTAATATTTAAGAATTCATTGGACAATATATAACAATTCTATTTATTTGTTTTCTTATAAAAATTATTATTATAATTGATATATGTTTTTAACCGTTGGGCTTTCTCTTTACCTGCATCAACAAAGTTGGAATTTCCGATGAGGATGATTCAGTATAGGGCTGCTGATGATACCTACAACCAACAGTTGGTATGTTCAGAGCATTAAGACACTTAATTCATCCATTTTATATTTTAAGTATATTTTTTCTTTTTTTATGATAATATGAGAACTTTTAGTGTGATTTGAGTTTGGTAGAGTCATAAATAATTGACTTTATTTTTAGCATGCATATATTATGTTAATGTGAATAGTTCAAATTTGCAAACAAAATCTATTAACACACTAGTCTACCAAGGATTTAGAGTATGAAGTCACCCATACGTCAAGACTTATAACATAAAGATTCAAATCCATGAGTCTACAATAGATGAATAGAAAATTGAACCCTTGTATCTAAATGAACAAAGTCAAGAAATCATTTTAATTATTTTTAATATATATTTTTATAATATTTAGTTGAGTTTTTCAACACCTTAAATAAGAAAGAAATATATTAAATATGAATATGTTGTTCCAGCAAATGGAACATCTGCCAAGTGTAGATGAAAATTCAATTAAGATGGTTGTATCACATCAACCAGTTAGTGTGGTCACCAAAGCTAGTGGGAAGGATTTTGGTGTGTACAAATCAGTAAGTTTCTTATATTATTGCCAAATGTTTCTGGATTAGATTGTGTCGGTGTGTTTTGCATCGACGTTTTAGATCAAACTCCATGATCCATCATGAGGATGAACAAGAGAGCATAAGGTGTAAAAAATGATGGATCATAGAGTGTGATCCGAAAAGTTGATGCAAAAACACTAACACAATCTAATCCAGAAACATTTATCAATAAAATTCATGAATTATGAAAACCTGTTCTCATTTTAATTCAAATTGTTTGTATAATCTATCTTGATATTTAATAGTTTTTTTCCATACTTTTGATAAGAGAATATATTCATTGGTACATGTGAAAAAAATATGGATGGTGCTGTGAAAACTGTTGATTATGCGTTGGAAGCTAGTAATGTGGAAGATTCAAAAGAATTACATGGGAGTATCGCAGATCTATCATATGTGACAAAGATATGATCGAATTAGAAGTAAAGCCAAATTATTAAGAGGGCAGATTGGTTCATAGACATATTTTAATAATCCTTTGCACCTAACTAAAATATCTTCAAATAATGGTGCTGTGTATAAAATTGATTATACTCAAGTGATTAGATTATCTTCTATTTATAGAGATATGTAGTTCTATTTAAGATTCTGATTGGTATTTTATTATGCATTTATTTCAATTAATTTAAATATATAAACAAAATTTGATGCAAGAGGGTCGTCCCCTCTGCACTCTAACTTAAAACAGAAAACAAATTCATAGGCAATTCTCTACCTGGATTCAACAACCAACGAAACAAAGATTGCAAGCAAATCAGATTTTATTAACTCTATTCAAATTTTATTACAAATTACAATTCCCCTGACCTGTCATGGCCTCCTCCTACCACAAATTCTGAAACACAGATTTTATAAACAAATTACAATCAAACGGTGATCTAAATTCTTCTATACTGTGCATACATTTACCCTTACAGCTGCACCTTAGTCTTACATGATGACTCTTCTATTCACTTGGTCGATCTGCTCTCAGCTATTGACCTCCCCTATATCTCACTTGCTTTGTATTTTATTTTAAATCTTTCTCCATATGTTGCCCCATACAAATCGATGCAGCCAGTTCTCTATAGTCTACGCAGCCCACCTACCATTCCATAATTTGATTTAAGGGAATATGCATAATTTTACTGTGTCACGGCCTTTTCTTACTCCAGTGCTTTCACTTTACAAATTCTAACTGCAGCTCATCCTTTCTTGTTTCTGCGCCATCATCCAAGGTGCCTCTTTCCTTGAATTCGTAGCCTATGCTCTGTTCCTCGTGTCATCAATTTGTTTTGTTTCCAAGCTTTTAATTTAGCTTTAAAATTCAGTTCCATGCCTCCGTACCAAGTTCATTGCAGCCCCATTTCTTTGCTGCTTCTCTCTCTTCTCTACGCACCCCTATCTCAGCCTTCTTTCCCCTTCGAAGACTTGTCACAAGTCTCCTGCAGCCCTCTATTCTCCCGTCTCATGCCTTCAAAGGCTACTTTTAAATGCTGCGCTTCCTCTTCCTTTTCCAGCGCTATCACCTATACATCTTCTCCTCCTTTGTTCGCCCTTTCAATTTCTACTTTCCATTAGTGTGCATTAAAGAACGTGAGACGTCCATCAAGCTACAGATGCTGCTTCAAAACCTTCACATTTGATTAAATTTTTATATAATTAAAAAGTGATGGCGTATTGATTATTCTAGTTTTCAGAGAAGTCAGATAAGTTAAACTTATTGGACATTGTGATCCACTATCTTGGCAATGAATCTCCGGAATGAAAAAGAGAATCACGAAGGAAAAGAATACTCTGCCCATAGTTCAATTATATAAAGAGTATTTGTCTAGCTTGATATTTACTAACACATGCGCCCTTATGTAACAAATCCCCATAGAGCACTCAATTATTCCATCATGTCAAAAATTGACAAAAAAAAAAATCTTGGAGTTGATTGATGATTGGGATTGATCATCTTTTTAGGAGAAGTAGAGTGTTCTTTATTCTACTTGATGTTGGTTGTTGGTTGTGTCGAAAGAACCATCAACAGATCCCACATAACTTAACACATTTAACTTCTTGAGCATAAACTTTGAGCATAAACTTGACCTTGTATTACACAAACAAAATGGATTACATTATATATAATGTCTTGATGAGGATTAGTATATGGACTAATTCACTGATTGTGAACATAAATAAAGTGTATCAAAACATGCACATATAAGAGTGAGATATGATAATAATGATATGATCATGTATAAATAAGAGTTAAATAAAACCCAGATAAATGAGCTCAACTATAGTCTAGAAATATGACATTTATTTTAGTATACTTAATGTAAATTACCCCTTTTCCAATACTTAATATTTTCACATACTTAATTTCTTATCCATAATATAATTCCTAATCGTTATATTGTAACTTACAGAACCATATATCAGCCCGAAAACATGCACCCCACATGGTGAAGCTGCTAATGAAGATTATGTCTTAACTTTACTGAACAAAATGTTCAGGGAAAATCAGATGACATCTTCGAGTAAAAAATAATGGCTCTGCTCAGCCCTCTGTCTTTTGTTTTCCATAATCATTGATGGTTTTCTATTATTACCATAAAGCCTTAATAAGACTAGAAATTAGTTGATCCTAAAAGCCCTTTTAATAGCAGAACTTGTAAATAGGTTCTATTGACATAATATGGTTGGGAAAAAAGAAAAACCTTACAAAAGGTTGATCATTCTTATCCATTGAATAGATCAGATATGGTTACCATCTGCATGTAGATATGATTACCATCTCATGTAGTTCAGAAGTGGAGGATATGATTACCACATGCAGACTGGCTGCTAAAAATAGATCATGTGAATACTGCATTCACTGTTTCATGTGTAAGATCTTCCTATATATGGAAACAAAAAATATTTGAAAATCTCTAAGCCACAGTAAGAATCACAGTTTTAAATATTTAAAAATTGTACAAATTTATTCGCTAGTTGCCACTACAGCAGCACAAAAATACATACCTATGGTTGTTACAATTTTGATTCTGCTCACACCAAATGTGTCGCTCTTTTACAACTGTTAAAGGTTGTACATAACATCTTTTCTGCATTACCAACTTTGTGTCTGCTCACACCAAATGCATCGTTGCTTTTACTGTTTTTAGCTCTGTAACCACCATTATTCTCTCCATATTCCGCTATTATGTTCAGAAAAACACGAGTTTAAAATCATAAGCAATTGTACTTAGAAATGTTTGTCAATGTTTAAAACTAAAAATAATACAAAAAATAACAGCTTTACAAATTTTACACAGAATTTTAGATGTCATTGTAGACGTCTCTTCATGTAAAAAGCATGACTTCCACCTGTCTGTCATTTTAAATGCACCTTGAAAAACTTTACACAGATTTTTGGATACAACTGTAGACGCCTCTTGACTTAAAAATTAAGAAGATAAACAATATAAGTGTATGTGACATGTGCTAAGATAAAATAAATGTATGTATATGTCTACATATAATAGTAAGGTAGGTGCTAGGAGTATGGAAATGCCTATATATGGAAGGATAAAATGATATTTTAGAAAGATCACATTTTTATAGTGTCACATATTTTATTGGTATTTGTATGTATCAAACAATTTCATCAGAAGGGTCACAAAAATAAATAGCATAAAAAAATGATGATAACATTTTTCTGTAACTTTGAGTTGCATGTATATATTTAATGATCATGGTTTAGAAATGAAATTTGCATACCCTTATTCTAGTTTTTTGTTTGTTTTATCCCCTCTGTGTGTGTGTGTTTTGTGTGTCATTTAGCTCATGTTCCCAACCTTTGTTGATACCTATCCTTGTTGACCCATTTCTAATGTTATTCCTACTCATTTTTTAGGCCCACTAAGTGTTAATTTAGATTAAATTATTGTCATCTTTCAAATTTCTAAGACGTCATGTAACTTTGTCTTTGTCTTTGACTGTTTTATCCCCTTTTTATACCTTAAATTAATATTTTCAACTTTGTTCCATGTGCATATCTTAACTCCACCTTCCGTGTGTCGGGTGTTTGTAAATTTTGTATTAGGGTTTACAATAATTTTTTTCTTTAGAGAGCACTTTTAGCAGCAATTGCATATTCCAGTGATCCGCGAGAATATGATTGTCATTTTCATGTTTTTAAAACCCTTTTTTCACCAAAAAAAACCCTAGTTTTTCAGTCAGATCGCTAAGTGTGACTTAAGGTTACGGAATTAAGTTCCAACTTCTAGCTGCCGTCAAATGTGCTCAGCGACGACGACGATGATGAACAAACTGATGCCCTATTGACGCCTCGAGGTGTCGTGGACAATGGAACAGAAGCGGCCCAGGTTCCAGTTCTACTGCACCTCGAATTTTTCAGGTGGGCTGTTATTTTAATTTCTCCTTGATTCTTATTTCTGCTGGTCATGTCATATTTTTGCTTCAGGTCAAAAGCAAATGATTTCGGCGTCAGATCATATAGACTTTCTTCATCCACCTTGTAAATTTCTTGTTTTTTTTGGTTCTGTTGCTTGTTTGGTTTGTCGTCTCTGTTTCCTTCTAGGTATTTTGTGACTTGCACTTACTGCCACATGTATATAGAAGAGTATCTTACACTAAGTGCATCTTACACCTTGTTCAATGGGCTGCTTGTTCCTTTAAATGCTTGAGTGAGCTCTAGATAAAGCTACAGAAAGTGTCCACACAACAAAGAAGATTAAAAATGGATGGACATTGTTCACAAACAACAACCAGCCCAGAGCGGATTGTAGCTATCACAGTTGTTGATGGTCCTCACAAGGGCATTACAGAGGAGGCAAAACCACTTTCCCCGTTGTCTTTTATGAAGTCAGCAGTCTTTTGGCTTTCAGAGTAAATACTAAAATAGATGTCATTGTAAGACAAAAATATAACATTGAGCAAGTACTTACAGACAGGATAGCCAATAGAGATTCAATTTTTTTTCCTGATAAGTTTATATTAGCTTGGAGAGAGACATTCGTCTGATTTCATATTTCATATAAGAGAAATCAGGCATAGTTCTTGATAAAATAAATAAGAACTGTCACTATTCTTTTAATATTTTTGAATCTTGTGCTGTATATCACGGTTTAGGTTTTATATTGACATTTTCAACGCATTCTGGGCCATAAAAGCATGGATGGAACAAATTAGTAGTCTAGTCAAGGTATCTTTTTAGAACTACATAAACTGTGAATATTAATTTATTCATCCTAACAAGACCCCACCATTGGTTACTCAATCTTAAAACAACGACATACACAGGGCAGGTTCAGCGCCTTTAAGTTTTAACTATTTGAAACAACTGTTTTTACTGTTCATGTTGATATAGAATGCAAGCAATGGATTAGCTGAAATGTTGGGTCAATTTACAGAATGATGCAGAGCTTTTTTGGAGAAACACATCTTTTAAGGGTATCCAATGAAGACATTAGCTAGATTTATCTTTTTGGAGCTTGTTGACCTACTTATATGTGATTCTTATTTTATCACACATTCTCTGCTCAACTTCTTATATATATACAATAGCCTTTTAGAAAAAACTTATATGCGATACAAGATGGATCTTTAAACGGGCTGGAAATTTTGCCTGTAAGTTGCTTCATTTGTCTTCACCACAAATAGAAATGGTCCAACATGAAAGTTTTGTGCAATTTTCAATGGAAGGAGAGTCATTTGGTTTGACCTGCAAGCAGAGCTTGTCTTCCACCTCAGGATTGTATAGAGTTTGTGCATGTCTTGGTGTAGGTGTATTCTAGCATGGGCCGGCTCCTTATTCCTTCTGCATCATTCGCTCTTCTTGCAGGATACATGTATCTTACCTTTAAAATTCTGTGACTTGCGCTAATTCAAATTAGGAGAAGATGGCCATATTATGTTCTAAAGGGGGTCATATCTTCTTTACTTAAATTTTACTGGTCTTATAAGCATATTTAACAAATGGAAGTCTTTCTTCCCACAAGGTCTGATTGGTAACAAATGTGTCTGCAGCACTCCCTCCATGAGTGTGTTATTATCTGTCTGTGGATGATCCTCATCATTGAAATCTAACAAAGTGCATACAATTTTGAATAAATTCTTTCAAAAATGTTTTATAAATATGAAATTGTCTAATACTTTCTGGAATGCTGAACTTGGAAAAAATTTCCAGAATCGTACTTTTTTTTAATGTATTTTGTCTTGTGGGTTATCATACATGGATTAAATCTGCCATTTTGTGATCTGATCTACAATCATCAAAATCTAGTTATTTTATCTAATTTTTTGAACTTCTAGAAAAATTAAAAACACATAAAAAATTCATACATATACCATCCCAATTGTTACTTGCAACTGGAGTTACAACTCTTGTTGGAGATAGTTTTTTGAAGGTTAGATTTGCAATGGCTGTGTTCCCTTTACTGACTTTGGTATATCTTGCAGCATTTTTTTCTGTATGGGATCGCCAGTGCATTTGAGCTATAGCCCACAAGATTTCTTGAATGAAGACAACATCATGAGGAGGTTCCAAAAATGGATCGGCGAGAATGGAAAGGCCTACACAGATGAGCGAGAGGAGAACATAAGATATGAGATTTTCAAGAACAATCTACACAACATCAGTGACCATAACCAAAAAAATTTGTCGTACCTGTTAGGTCTCACGCCTTTCATAGACCGCACGGAAGATGAATTGAAGACCAATTGTTGTTTGCTAGGGTCTGATCCTGGACCAAACAACACCAGTCTTCCTTATCATGGTGACAATTTTCCTCCTGAGATAGATTGGAGGAGTGAAAGCACTGTTACACCTATGAGAAATCAGCATAAAGCTATAAAGTATGATTTGAATTTTTTTAAGTTGAGCATATCTAATGGATGCATACCTAAGGTTTATGAAATTTTCTTACAAGTTGGGCTTTCTCAATCGTTGGGGCAGTTGAATTGCTTCTCGAGATAGATTGGAGGAGGAAAGACACTGTTACACCTGTCAGAAATCAGCATAAAGCTAGTAAGTATGATTTGAATATTTTTTAAGTAGAGCATATGTAGTGGATGCATACATAAGGTTTATGACATTTTCTTATAGGTACTTGCTGGGATTTCTCAACCGTTGGGGCAGTTGAAAGAATTAACTAGATTGTTACTAAACAACTGGTTTCTCTATCTCCACAGGAGCTCGTCGATTGCGACACTCGAAACCAAAACCCTTCTGGAGGTAGTGTTACTCATTTATATAAATATATTATCAACAATAGCATACACCGCGAGAAAGATTACCCTAAGAAAGATTACCCTTATAGGGGGCATAAACGTGACTACGCGAGAAACCTGGTATGCCACTCCTTTCCATCATTACATTTTTATTTTATAAAATTAATTCTATCAAGTTCTTCGAAAAATAGTTTTGGACATGATATGCAAATATATATTGTATTGTAGGAAAATAAACATAGAGTTAAAATTGATGGCTATAAACATGTGTCTGAAGATGAGAAGTCGTTGAAGGTGGCTATAGCACATCAACCAGTTAGTGTGTGCATTGATGCTAATGGAATAGAATTTTGCATGTACAAACATGTAATTTTGCAACAAATTGATTAGATTTTATTATTATTTGTTTGTTTGTGCTAATTTTTTTTTTAGCCACTAAAAAAAATTAGCACAAACAAACAAATAATAATAAAATCTAATCAATTTGTTGCAAATTACATGTTTGTACATGCGAAAGTCTATTCCATTAGCATCAACACACACACTAACTGGTTGATGCACTACAGCCATGTTCAACAACTTTTCATCTTCGCGCACATGTTTATAGCCATCAATCTTAACTCTCAATTTATTTTTTCTACAATACAATATATATTTGCATATCAAGTCCAAAACTATTTTTGGAAGAACTTGATAGAATTAATTTAATAAAATAAAAATGTAATGATGGATAGGAGTGGCATACCAGGTTTCTCGCGCAGTCACATTTATGCCCCCATAAGGGTAATTTTTTTCAGGGTGATCTTTCTCGCGGTGTATGCCATTGTCGATAATATATTTATATGCATGAGTAATACTACCTCCATAAGGGTTTTGGTTTTGAGTGTCGCAATCGACGAGCTCATGTGGAGATAGAGAAACTAGTTGTTTAGTAACAATCTGGTTAATTCCTTCAACAGCCCCAACGGTTGAGAAAGTACAGCAAGTACCTGTAAGAAAATGTCATAAACCTTAGGTATTCATCCATTACATATACTCTGCTTAAAAAATATTCAAATCATACTTACTAGCTTTATGCTGATTTTTGACAGGTGTAACAGCGCCTTTCCTCCTCCAATCTATCTCTGAAGGCAATTCAACTGCCCCAACGGTTGAGAAAGCCCAACCTATAAGAAAATGTCATAAACCTTAGGTATGCATCCATTGCATATGCTTAGCTTGAAAAAATTCAAATTATACTTACTAGCTTTATGTTGATTTCTCACAGGTGTAACAGCGCTTTTACTCCTACAATCTATCTCCGGAGGCAAATTTTCACCATGATAAGGAAGACTGGTGTTGTTTGGTCCGGGATCGGACCCTAGCAAACAACAACTGGTCTTCAATTCGTCTTTCGTGCAGTTTGTGAAAGGCATGAGACCTAACAGGTACGACAAATTTTTTTGGTTATGGTCACAGGACATACCAAAGTCATAAAAGTCAGTAAAGGGAACACAACCATTGTAACTCTAACCTTCAAAAAACTATCTCCAACAAAGTTAGTCGTAGCAAGAGGCTTATTATATAATCCTCCGACCATGCCTATGTATCACAATGTTGCTATGTTCTGACATTTTCGGACATGCCTACAATCTTGCTGTGTTCATTATTCCATATGCAACCAAGCAGTTCATTATTCCAACAATTGTTGTCATCAAGACTCTTAATAATTTTCTTACCATACTCTGTCACCAGATCCTTCGGCGAAAAAGGGAATAATAATTGTAATCTTCCAATCTGGCCAAGATTAATGCCCCTATAAATTTTTCTTATAATATTTACAGTTATATCTTTGAGAATCAAACTACATGTTGGACTGTCACGCAAGGAGATGAATTCCTTCATGTTTTCATATAGTGTCTTCAGTGGGAAAAAAACCTCAAATAATCGCTCTTCATGGTTAAATCTAAGCAACTTCCTATCTTCCGTAGATTTTAAATCTTGATAAATCTGTAGTATCTGAGTGCCTTTACAAATACAATGTTGATTTCTGCAGGAAAGATATATCTCTTGTAGTTTTTTGACAACTTCGATTCCAACAGAAAACAGTTCTATTAAAAGAAACTTTCTTGCATGCATAAGAAAGTCCTGAACATTAATCCATGCACAGTTTCCTTGTCTCTGAAATAATCCAACCCTCCTATCCTTAAGCCAGAAGGCTTCACTGTTAAACACGGTGCAGGATCCCTTTCTGTTCACTCTGGCTCCAAGATATTCAAAAGCAAATTCAAAGACTTCATTTTTTATTTTTTTTCCAGTCGCTTTTCTAGTTTTGTGAATGAATCTACCGAGGATAACAGTTTATCCTTCTATGCATTCCAAAGGAACATCATTGTTATTCAAGAAATTCTATTCTCCAGCAGTATTTTAGAATTATAATCCATCTTGTGTAGACTTACCACTTGCTCATGCTGAAAATTTTTGGCATTAGAAAAAATGTGCACGTCAAGAACTTTTCGAAGAGAGAGAGCTTCAAAGTTAAGATTTCCCATCTTCTGTGCGAGGATCACGTGTTCTGTTATCTCGGAGAGATTGAGAGGCTCGTTTAGAAGAATTGATACTTTACAGTCAAGGGTTTTAGGTACATGTTGCAGGTTTTGTATAGCTAATCGTTTTACTTTCCCTAAAAGTTCATTCTTTTCAGGAAATTGTCGTAACGGCCATCCTCTATTTTTTATTCCCCACAAAGAATTTAGCTGCACATGAAATAGAATTATTCTAATTGCTTCATATTTTTCTGCTTTTTCTATCATGTCAGCCTGGAGTAACAAATCCCCTTTCATCTCTGCCACCTCTGCAACCCGTAGGAAGTCCCCATTTGCCAGTTCAATTGGCAGAAGTTCATCAAAGTAATCGTTATCCCACAGGAAAGATCTAACCAAGTCCAATGTAGGAAATCTAGGCTAACAGCTAACAGAGGACAATACACAGAAAAACAGCGAACTCAAGAGACAGAGAAACTAGATTTTTTATTGGTATCTTTCTATTACATATGCCTCGGCTATTTATAGAGGTCTTTAGGCAGCGGAGAAGATACGATGAACAACGTGGAAGGGGAAGTCGATGGATAACCCTGACAGATTATTAAATGCAAAAATATCAGGAAAATATCTTATCTACGTAGTAAAGACTGAAGCAATGAAGTCAAGAAGACTTAATGCCAGTCGGTGGAGGATATCAGATTTAGTCTTTAATGATGGTGGGTGACGGTGCGTGAAATTACTCCTTTTTCCAACAGGAAAGGCTTTCACAAATTTCATCATAGAATTGGTATCTTTTTTCCGATGAAAATGATTTGCACCTTTTCTAAGATACTCAACTTCAATTTTTACTCTTTCACAAGTCTCGACGCATCTTCCACAGTTTGATTTACAGTTTTCTTTCTTCAATTCTTGAATTAATTTCAATCCAATCTCAAATAGTTTTCCCTTTGTGCAAGCATTTAAACATTTGTCAATACACTTAGCTCTGGCATATGCAATTGCTGCCTCCTTCCAGCTTTTTGCCTCCGCAAAGCAATCTCCTGCATCTTCAAATCTCGGTTCGTTGTAGTTTTCCAAATATATTCTGCCTGTTTCACCAACCAACATAGCACTAAAAATATAAGCAGATAGAAAGGTAATATGTATAATTAAATAACGATATCAAAAAAGATGGATTAAAAAATCTGTTTGCATATATATTTTTTGACTTTGTTGCATGCATAACGTTAATTCAGACCCAAATAGGAGTGAGTTAATATACACCATTCAGTGAAAGAGTTTTCCCTGGCTCAAGATGAGAAAAAACCAAAGTTACGGTTATTTCTTGGTTTAAGAATAACAAGATTTTAGAGAGAATATCATTACCACTCATGGACTTCTGTCTTCTTTTCCAAACAAAATACAAATAAAAGCATGTATGAACATTTTCTTAATTTATAAGATTGATATTAGAAATTCACGTATCGGAAGTTAAAAGTCAAATCCTAAGTAACGAAGATGTATTTGTGAATTAGTATCAATTTCCTTGTTAGACTCAGTGAGAATTGGCATTATGTTTAGGGCCATTAAATTTTCTTAGCCAATTCTTAATGCATCATGTTTTAGCTCAATCAGAGCTACAGTGACCATATAGTGTGTTATAATTGTCCTATTCAGGCAAACATAAAATAGAGTAGCATGTAAGGGAAAGCTCACTTATAATAAAAATTTAATTCCGAGCATGCAACAAATTTAGAAGTAAAAACTTGTTATCTTGTTCTATAGTAAGGTGGCCTTTCAACTCTTATAAACAATACATAAGATTTTTATGTTTTTCTTATTAAGCAAATAACTTGGAAAGCTATCAAATGTCAACTATTTCTAGCTTAAAGCAAAGACTAGAAAGCATGGGCACAACATAGTGTTTAAATTGAATTATCACATTTACAAAATTGGATATAGGAAATTGAAGACAATTGCAAACAACCACTACATTTAAATCTACATAAAAAGCCTCAAATTCTGAAAAAAGCAATTTGTTTTACCTATTTAACACATACACAAGATAACATAAAGACGGTTTGAACAATAGGTAACCCCAACAATAAGTAGGCATAAAATCATTTTTTATTAATCTAAATTTATAAAATATATACTTTATCTAAATTTAGAAAATATATACTTTGCATGTAAGGTTATTCAAGATAAAAAATATTGAGGTTCCTATGCTAAAATAGTTTTCTTACAAATAAAGCAAGCTCACAATACAAAATTGTCTCAAAATACATTGTGTAAAGTAGGAAAGCTTGAAATAGAGAATGAATAAATTGATCATTTCCTCAAATAAACCTTCTAAAAGGTCATCTAAAATTACAATCCTTTAATAATAAACAACACTAAAAATAGCTAGTTTAGTTTCAATTGACTCCTTTCAAACTCTATCTTAACAATGCTGGATTCTTAACAAATTTGAAAACCTAATAACCATTAACAAGTCAACAAGCAATCTTGGTGACTTGAATTTGATGTTTTATTAAGAATGCATTGATGACCTTTCATCGTCTTCAATAACTTGCAAGATTTAATGTTTTGAAACTTTGTATTTCTCCAAAGCTTTAACCATAGAAATCCATTCTCAATACCTTTTGAAAGTCTTGTTAGCATTTTAATTCACACTTTTTAGTACAACATCATGGAATAGATGTACAGTATATCTATTTTTCAAATTAAAAAGTGACATTTGTTGTAATACAAATAAAACCTAAGAACTTAATTTGAAATTTTCAACAATATGTACTCGTTACAATTTGTACAAATGTATTTTTAGGGATAGTTCATATATAACAAATGAAACTAAAAGTGTGACTTTAGGCATGCAATATAAACATACAACAAAATAGATATTTTTGTTCTTGGACTGGGACAAAACGTTGATACACACTTCCCCTCCATGCAAAAGGTTTCTATGTTCTTTAACTGAAAATAATTTAATAAACTCCAAATAACTATCAAACGCTCAACCTTTCTAGCTAAAATCGAAGACTAAAAAGATGGAAACAAAAGGATTGAATCTATTTTTCTAGCTAAAATCGAAGACTAAAAGGATGGAAGACAAAAGGATTGAATCAGTTAAATAGAATGACACAAACACTTTGGTAAATTAAGTTAAGGAGTTACACGCAAGCCACAATCTCTAAATTCAAATAAATTTCCAATACATGTAGGAATATTTGATGTCAAATAGTGAAAATTTGACAAAGTTAAAAGAAGTTGGCAAAGTCGTTAATATTGAAAGAGTTGAACTTTCACTGCTCAAGTTGTCTATTCTATCGTTCATTGGCTATCTTGGGCATAATTTAGTCTAATTCGGGGCATTTCATTTAATTCGGGGGCATTTCATTTAATTCGGTCAAAGTCTATACTTTTTAAGATTTTATTTTATAGGATTGTATTTATATTTTTAGCTGTTTTTAAGATGGTGGTTGTGCTTTTCATTCGTTTGCTTAAGAGTTTATTTATAATTTAATCATTGTTTTCATTTTTTTTTTATTATGTTATCATGGAATTTTTAAATTTTAATTTTTGAATTTCATGCTTTCCATATTGAGTCAAATTTGTCTTATGTCTTTTCTAAGTCATCAACTCATCTTGTCAAATTTAAAGAGTTTATTTAGTCTATTTATTGTCTTTTCTAAGTCATCAATTCATCTTGTCAAATTTAAAGAGTTTATTTAGTCTATTTATTGTCTTTAGTGTTGACTTTTTTGAGTTATGTTATGGAATTTTCAAACTCCTATTTTTCAATTTCATGCATTTCATGTTAAGTCAAAACTTTGTCTTATGCCTTTTCTAAGTCATCAACTAATTGTGTTAATGACATGTGTCCTTTCCTAATTAAATTAATTGGAGACTCATTTCTTTATATCCAATGGGCTAAGTGAATAAATTTGGTAAATGATTAATAATAATATTTTGAGTTGGACCTTGTAACTTTATTTTTATAAACAACTAAATATTATTAATATTTTAATTAAATGGCCACTTGATTAGGACACCATAAGACCTAATATAATATTTTATTTAAAGTGTTTTTAAACACTTTTGGAGGGAGTTTTAGAAGGGAAAAGGAAATTCAAATTAAGGGACTCAAAAGAAATTTATAGGAGGGTGAAGTGATCAAAGGGATCATCCATTGTTTATGAATCAAAACCCCCATTTTTATCTGATAGCTTGAACACTAGTGTTCATCTATTTATCTTAAGGACAAAAACCCTTGGAGTGTAGAGATTCAATAGATAAAAACCTTCTTGATTTCCTAGCAAGAGAAAAGGAAAAAAGCCCTTTTGCTTTTTGATTTGATTTATCTAGAAATTGCAGTTGAGTTGAGAAGATTTCATTGTTTTTCCAATTTCTAGTTGGTGCATATGAGTTCTAACATTTTTATCAAATCACACAGTGTTCCAATATTTTTGTTTTCTAATATTTCTATATTTTTGTGAGATTTTTGTGATATTTTTGTTCTAGAAAACATCAATGTGATTATTGTTGTGCAACATTGATTATTCAATAGTTTATAGTGAAAATCATCTATATTAGATTTAGTATTTACATGTGTTGGTTAGGGTTTAATTATTAATCTTCTTGCATCAATTTCTGCTTGCATTTTACAATAGTTTATATTTGGTTTTTTACAATTTTATCAATGGTGGATTTGTATGTTAGGTGTTCATCATTTTGTGTATGGGTTTCAATAATAAATATTGGTATCTGATGTTGTTGTTCAGTATTTCATAAGTTTTGAATAGATAGGAATCTCAAAAAATTGCACAAATTGTAGAGTTCATAAAAACATTAAAAAGGGACATTATAGTCAAGTTTCATAGTTTGAGTAGTTGCATAAAAAAATATGTTGAAATTCTCTTGTGTCCAATTAGTCTGAGGGAAAGCGATTTTGCATAAAAATTCTAAAATACTAAGTCAAAAAATAATTTCACTTTGTTAAAGTTGTAGGATTTCCATATAGTTGAGTAGTTTTACCTAATTACAAAAAAACTTTAGAATTGAAAAATTTATAGAGTTGATAAATGTTCGTGTACACATAGGTGTACACATGGCTTACTTAAGCCTACTTAGATTTCTTTATGCTTAGGTGTTAAGGAAATGGTCTTTGACACCTCTCGCTATCTTGGTGGGTGGTTATCTGCCACCACTCCATTTTGAATGAATCTTTTCCTTCTTTCATGGGAGGATAGCAGTCTCACCTTATCTTCTTGGTTGACAATTTTCCATCACTCCCCTCCTATCCACATTTTGTGGATCTTGGTTTCCTTGTACCTTCCTATTTAGCATTGCTCTTTCAATCAATCCAATAAGTTGAGTATTTGCAATATTGTTTCTTGTCTTCTTAGATCTTGGAGAAATCCAACAATAAAAATATTAAAACGGGGTATTATATTCAAATTTTATAGTTTAAGTTTCAAATCGCATAAAATATCTATCATATTGAAATGATCTAGTGTCTAATTGGTATTAGGGAAAACAAGTTCTCATGAAAAGTCTAAAATTCAAGTAAAAAATCAATAATTTCCCTTAGAAAAAGTTTTAGGATTTTCGTAATATTCGATAGTTTCACCTAGTTACACAAAAAAGGTAAAAATATGTGTTTGTTATTTGGTGGGGATAAAGTATTTTCATATAGCCACATAACATTTAATCACTTGCATAAAATCTATTTATTACAAATACATCAAAGAAGCTGGAGTCTCTTTGCAAGTTTGTATCCACTACACATATACACAATAGGTCTAGAATCCTCAGTTACATGCAAGTGTTGGAGATTTAGACTTAAATTGTTGCAAGCCTTGCATATCTACCCCAAAAATTTTAATATCCAAACCTCTCCTTTTTGTGGGGTTTCAAATTAGCTATGCAAGCTACATGACTACACAATATTTTTGGAAACTCAACAATCATGCTATCTCCAAAAAACATATGTTAATTCCCTACACATGCTTCAAAATTATAAAACCCCACACCTTTATGAAATTTGCAATGCATTTTTTCATCATTTCTCATGCTTAGTGTGCATCCTTGTTCCAAATACAACTTTAAATCCCTACAAAATTATTGTTCTCCTTGGTTTTGTAGATTCTATAGACAAGATCAACAATTTCATTGTAAGAACTTACATTTGAGCAAGGTTCCAAGATATTTAGTGCTTTTGCAAGCTTTACAAATTCTAGCTAGATTCACAACCACATTGAATGGGATTTTTTCATTCAAATGAAACCTCCTATTACTCTAGGTGCCCCACATTACATTCTCTTAACATTCTAAATTCTCTACTATATTTTAATTTGAAACTCAGGTTCAGTCTATGGATAATCATAATGCAATTTTCAACAATATTCCTCTATCATTACATTCAAATAGTGGGTTTCAACACATACTAAAGCTTGAGATACGGTCCAAGCCAATTATCATTTAGCCTATCACCATACCCAAAGCCACAAGGAAGAGATAGAGAAGAAAATCAAAGAATTTTTGAACATGGGACACATTAGGCCAAGCTCTAGCCCATTTGCCTCATTAGTGGTTTTGGTGAATAAGGATCACACAATGAAGATGTGCACTAAGAATAGGTATCCAATCCCCAAGATTGATGAATTGAAAGTTGGCCTTTATGAGATAGTCTTTTTCTTCAAGATTGATCTCCATTCATCATATCATAAAATTAAGGTAACATAAGAGGTTCATAAAACAACTTTTAGATGTCATTATCAACATTATTAACTTTCAGTCATGCCCTTTTGTTTGAAAAATGTAGTAATCACCCTCCAATCTTGCATGAATCAAGTATTCATTAAATAATTGAAAATGTTTGTGCTAGTATTGTTTCATGACATTCTTATTTATAGAAAAACTTGGGAGGATCACTTTAGACATATTGATAAGGTACTTAACATTTTAGAGCAGTAATATTTCTTAACCAAGGATTCCAAATGTGAGTTTGGAAAGATAAAATTCTTATATTTGAGACACAATCAATACTAAGGGAATCTAAATGGATCAACAAAAAACTCAAGCTATTTTAGATTGTCTCCATTGAAGAAACTAATACAATTAAGAGGATTATTTGGTCTTTGCATCTATTATAAAAGGTTTTCTATTCTCCAAAATAGTAGCACCATTGACAGATTTGACAAATAATCTAGAGCTTTCACAAAACAACAAGATTTTGATAAAATCAAAGAGATAACGAGTTCATGCCCCATCTTGGCTATTTTTTATTTCACTTCCATTTTTTTTAGAATGTGATGTTTCAAGAGAAGGAATCAGGACAGTCATGATGCAAAACCAATATCATATAGCATTTAAGAGCCAAAATCTAAAGGGGATTCTCAGTATACAACAAAGAGATGTTAGTGATCATGCATGCCTAGGCTAGGTTCAAACAATATTTCATGCATGATAGATTTGTGGTCAAAACCAATCACAACAACTTGAAGTATTTTCTTAACAAAAGAGATTTGAATGATAAACAATAAAAATGGGTAAGTAAACTTCAAGCTTGTGCTTTTGATAAAGAATATGCTAAATTTAAGAACAATGTTGATGTTGATGCACTTTATAGGAAGCCTACCTTATGTTCTATTTTAGTTAATTATGTTGATTGAAAAACTAACATTATGGGTGAGTGTACTCTTGCAAAGGATGACACATACACTATTAAGCCTCATTCTCTACAAGGAAAGAATCTTTTTAATTGTTATGCCCTCTTCTCGAACATAAGTCATAGTTTACCATTTGCCTAATTTCCATATTTTTCTCTAGGATAATAAGATGGTTAAAACAAAAAATTAATTAAATAATTAAATATTAATTTTGTGAAAAAAAAACAAAACTTATATTAAATAATTTAAGATGTTATAAGTGATTATTTTAAGTGTTGCTAGGCTAGGTTCACCGGAACTTTGAGCAATATTTTTCAAATAATATAAATTATTTTATTTTCTCAACATGTAATGGCAAATGCTTGCTTATCTAGTATTATAATAATTATATTTGTTGGGTAGTCGATAAATAGTTTGAAACAATAGATTCTTACAAATCAAATGTATTATAACTACAAAGTGGTAAATACCTATTTGTGTAGGATTGTAATTCAAATATTTGTTATAGCTACATAATAGTATGAGATCCTACATAATTCAAGTATTTATTAAATATTAATGAGAAAATGATTTTTTTCTAATAACCTTTGTAATTTGATTGGTTGATTTTGGGTTTGATGACAAATAAAATAAAATAATTCTTCACAATAAAATAATTTTAAGTAAATCAAATTGTTTTAAAATAGGTTATAAGAATAAATAAAGTTGTTTTAAAGTAAGTTATAAGAAATTAAAAAAGTCTTCAATAAATAAAATAACTTACAATTGATATCTTAGACATATATATTTAAAACATTCATATTAAAAATAACTCCCATGGAAATAAAATTAACTTTTTGAAATAAAATAATTATTAAATAATTTTAAAATAAAATAGCTATTTATATGGATTTTTTTAAATAATCTTAGTTGTATATATTTTTAGAATTGTTTTAATCTTGTAAAAACATTACAACATCAAATCCTACAAAATACAAAGTAACAAAAAAGAAAACAAGTTTTTATTTAATTTTTTAATTTTTCTATTAAAAATTTTATTACTTGTTTAAATATTGAAATTAATAAAAAGATAATAATAGATCAATAAAATTATGTGGAATATATTAATAAAAATATAGTAAAATTAGAAATACGAAGTTATAACATTATAAGTATTATTATATAATAATAAGCTATATAATGAGTTAATTTGTAATAAAATGTTACAATAGATTCAAAGATTTTAAAATATTAATTATCATGTGAAAATAATATTATAAAAAATACTAATAAAAAATTATTTACTAATAAATAATAATTTAAAATCTTAATAATTATTTGCATCATGTAAAAAATAAATTAATAAACATTAAAAATCAAAGTAACTCACAAGAAAATAAAATAGCTATTAAAATAGACTTTTTAAATAATCTTAGTTGTAGATTCTTTTAAGATAAATTTAAGATGATTTTTTAAGTAATGATCCTTACTCCACAATCTCTCAATGTAATTATTGAAATTAATAATAAGATTATAATAGACAAGTGGAATATATTAATAAAAATATAGTAAAAAAGAGAATATTAATAAAAAAATATATAGTGAAATTAGAAATATGAAGTTATTAACATTATTAGTATTATATAATAATAAGACATATAATGAGTTAATTTGTAATAAAATGTTAAAATAGATTCAAAGGTTTTTAAAATACTATTATCATGTGAAAATAATATTATGATGAAATTCTAATTAAAAAATTATTACTAATAAATAATAATAAAAAATATTGTTAATGGTCATGAGCCCATGGTGCATTGGATATGTGGTGGTGTTGTTGTGGCCGCCAAAGTTCAATTCTTAGACTTGACCCATATCATTGTTGCTACTGTGGGGTCCATTGTACCACACATTAAAATAAAAAATATGTTACTATCAAAAATTAATATTGATATTTTTAATAATAAAGAGATCATTATTAGATTCACAGTCTTGAAAATGTTTAATATTATAGAAAAAAAATATATTAAAAAGAAAAAAATTGAATATTAAAAATAAAAATTTAAATTGAAATGAGAGAAAAAACAAGATTCCTCTCGAAAAATTTGTTATTCACATTGCCCACCAAACTATTACAAAGTATTGGCATTATAAAGCCATTTTTCTTCATATGAAACTAATTACGGGAATATAACTTCCAAAACCTAATTTATTTATTAAATTAACAATAGCATGTTAATTTATTTATTTAACTATTTTATTAAACTATTTTATGTCATGTACTAAATTCTAACACCCCCCCTTAGTATCGACATAGAGAAAAACTAGAAATTAGTACACATATTCTTCATCACTTTGATGTGGAATTTCTTCATCACTTGAAGTATGGTCCTTTCTTTCAATTATCGAAGTGTTATCTTGCAACTTTCCATCAAGAAGATCATGTGCTCTTTCTTTGCAATTCAATACTACATGTCCTATATTTTTACAATAGAAACATGTGCCACTTCAATAGGTCCTTGAATAACTGATGCCTCTCATCCCAGAAGATTAATACGACAATGTTAGTTATCTTTGTACTGTTATTAATATGTTCTGATACAACACAACTATCTAGGTAGATAATAGGCGATACTATGTGCAGCCTGATCAACATAAATAGACCCAACACGATGAATACATTATCTTGAATGGTGTCGGTAAAACATTGTCAACTTGGATTGAATGAGAAATTCTTGTATTTCTCCAACACGAGTTCTCCCAATTCGAATGTTGCCACAATTCTTGAATGGTATTTCTTTAGTTAATATCAATCTTTTAAAAAATTATTACCAATCACTGAATGAGAAGCAATATTGGATATAGAACGTCTTCAATCCCAACATGACTTGGTATCTTATTTGCTTTCACTAGCATGCCTCAATTGTCAAAATTTTCCATGAAAAATGAGTGGCTTGCTTGATATAGAAACCGTATCCACAGAAACGACTGGCAACATATAACACATAATTCTTGATATCAATTCTGATAAACACACCTCAACAATAGATTGGGGAATATAAATTTTAATTTTAAACTTTGAAATATTTTATAGTAGGAGGCTTACCATACCATAACTTATAGGGAGTCTTTGAACTATTCACTGTTGTTTGACCTTCGTTAATAATGTAAATTATAGTATGAATTGCTTCTCTCTAATAGACATTCAAAAGATTAGCTTCTTTCATCATTGTCCTAGTTGCTTCTTGAACTGTTCTATTTTTCCTTTCCACTACTCCATTCTACTAAGGAGTTCTAGGGGTAGATAAATTCCTTTTAGTCCATGTTATTCACAAAAATTATTAAACCCATTTGAAGTAAACTCATCACCTCTATCAGATCTCAAACATTTTATTTTCAGATTCATCCCACTTTCAACCATAGCCTTAAATGCTTTAAACTTGTATAAGGATTTTGATTATCTTTGAGAAATGTAACCCAATCCATTCTAGAATAATCATCAATCAACAACATGAAATACCTATCTCCACATGAGCTTCTTATTCTGGTAGTTCCACATAGATCTGTATGCACTAAATTCAAGGGACCTATCTGTATATTATTCAGATTCACGTAAGGCTACAGTTTGAACAAGAAGTGAGAAATCAGCAGTTGGCAATGCTCCTAAAAAGGGATGTGGGATTCCTTTGAGGTGGTCTAAAATTCGTGATAGAGGAAAAAGTATCTTGGACAGGTAATATTGGACATGGATGAAATACAAAGGGTGGTGGTTCTTCTAAACATGAAGAAAGGAATCAGAGCTTGTCTCAAAAGTATGCTCCCAAGACTTTTAGAGAGCTGATAGGACAAAATTTGATAACTCAGGCTCTTATCAATGTTGTAGGCAAAGGAAAAATTGCCCCAATTTATGTGTTCCCATCTTCACAAGGGCAGTTCATACAAGAATTTAAAATTCCTTAGGTGGAACAAATCTTGGACAACACAAAGAGTCCCATCCATCTCCTTTTCTAATGAAGTGCTTTGGAGTCCACATCCTTCCACCCCTTTCCATTTGTCTTTTAAGATCTCGTTGTTCTTCTTTCACTCTTATTTTGTGCTAGGGAATAGAGAATGAGGTTCAATTCAAACAGAGTAGCTTTTTCTGATACTTTGGATCAGGGTATGGAGATCCTTAACTATTTACAATTTGGTTTTTTTTTAGAAAGTTGTAAACTCTTCTACTCTGCCTGCATCTTCTGAACTTTATCAGATTTGTTGTCATGAGTAAGCCCTAGGTATTTCCTAGCAAATGCAATCAGTTGGTGTTAAACATGTATACCCACATAAATATTGGAAAACAAGCTAACCAAAGGAGAATCTAA
>VDFB02035674.1:0-42776 GCA_007258455.2 Sequoia sempervirens | reverse complement strand
AATTTAGCTTAAAATGGGCCCAAGACCTAATGTGGATGTCTAAAACACCTCACAACACTAGACCAAGGTGACATCAAGTTCAATTTATCATTAATTATTACTAAATCAAGAAAGGTGCTCTATTTTCGACACTACATTTAGCCCCCACTTTAGTGTGAGGATGAAATTGCTTCAAAATCATACTAAATTAGACATTCAAGCCCCCAAGATCCAAGATCCTAAGTCACACCGACATAAGCACAAAAGGACACGCACAAGGTGTATGATGTGCAACAAAACAAGATATGCAATCATGCAATGGAAATAAATAGAAGGAAGAGAAGTAAAAATGAGCAAAAATAAAAAGGTTGATCAAGCTTCGACCATTTTTCCAACATAATGTGGATCAAAGCTAGGTTGTTTGTCTGAAAATGTATACTCACTCTGAGGTGATAGAACTCTTGGCTATCCATCGGGTGAGAAGTCCTAGAAGGTGAGAAGCATACACTCATGGTTGGTATGCACTCACACACATGAAAGTGGCTATGGAGAAATTCATGCCTTGGATTAGGCTTCCCGCTCAAACCATACCAAAGTTATACCTCCTGATAACTATAATAAGGCTCCACATAAAAAAAAATTGATCTTCAAGCCCATGAGGCAAGAAAAAACTTCATATGCTTGAAACTCATAGACATTGTAAATGCAAAATAGTACAAGGAATATTCAAAGAGATTTTTCTTAGTTTGTGCAAGGTCACTTCTTAGAGAACATTGTGCCTAATTTTTTCAAGAGAGGATATGTTAAAGAAGTATCATGCTCTTGGAGGGAATCAAGCCTAATGACACCACCAAGAAAAATGATGCATCGCAGAAGAAAGAAAAAATTCATGAGTGAAATATGAGTTTCTTTTTTGTATTCCCCCACTTTTAAAGTGGTGTTATACTCATGAGCAATTGATTTGAATTAGAAGAAGACATGAGAGCTTATTTATAAATCCCTATGCCAAGTCATATGTTTCGATAAGCTACATCATGAATAAGTATGTCACATGATCTAAATTAAGGCATGTTATCCACATCCCAATCTTTCTCTTATATGTACATGAAAGGTAGTCAACTAGCCAAAAGAGACAACTACAAGTGACATACGGGACAAGGATATCTAACCCCTTTCCCCCACTTAGTGCATGACAAGGATGAGCCGAATAGGAAGAAAATAAGTATCAATTAGAGGAAGTAGGTGCTTCAAAACAAGGAAGTGCACCACTCTTGAAGATGTTGAATTATGTTATTCAAAGCCTTGCATTCGTTAGTGGCATGACCATGAACTCTAAGTTATGCACAAAATGAAGTCTTGTAATAAAATTTATTTTAAGTTCTTGGAGGGGGAGATATCAAGTGATCTTGGAAGAGTCTTGAAAAGATACCCTCTTGATCAACGGTAGAAGGTGTTCTTGTAGTTTGTGGAAAATACATCTCTTGCTTAGTACCATATGTCATACCTACACAAGACTACTTAGATTGTGCTATTTTTTTCTCTCCTTTATATGAGGGCATAAAATCTAATGAACTCAAATCATTAGTGTTTTGTTAGATGACATTGACATTAAGTGAAGATTCCCTTGTTCCTTGTGTCTCTTTCAAGGAATATTTTGTAATAGTGTTGATGTTAAGTGAAGGCTTGCTTATTTCTATCAAAGGACAATAACCAATTTACCATGAGTTGTTTCTTATGTATTAGGCTCTATAGGGACACAAATGCCTTGTTCTCTAGCACCACAAACTTTTCCACTAGATCCAAGTTTTTTCATTAGCTCATAACCTTTTCCATAAAGCTTCGTCTCTTTTGGATTCAATGGTTGTTCATGATTAAGTTTGTCAAATTTTTTTGTGTAATTTTTTGTCTTTTGTTATAAAGTGGTTGAGGTGGATGCTTTCAAAGGGTCTTCCAATTTTTTTGTTGACATTACTACTTTTTTGTGTCCCTTATTTGAATCTTTGTTTATGATCTTATACTCGCTCATGAATGTATGATTGAATTCTAAGGAACCCCAATCATCTTATAATAGCTTTGTGATTTATTCAATGTGTTTTTCTTTGTCCTTTTTTTGTACGGTTTCCACTTGTGTTGTTTATGTCAATGTTGCTAAAATATTTTCCTTTCCTTTCTCAATGTTTAAACAACTATTGGGGTCGGGTTCATCTTCGAGTGTCTACACTTTGTTGTTGTAGATATACTCCATTTTATGACGAAGAGTAGAAGGAACCCCATTCATTGCATGAATCCATGGTCTACCTAAAAGAAGATTATATGAGAGATCATGAGGCATAATATGGATCAATGTTTCTAATGTGGCCATTCCAATTGTAATAGGTAAAGTGATCACACCAAGCGGTTGTTTTCCTACATTGTCAAATCCATTAATAGATAAAGAATCAGGTTGAATGTTTGATTTATCGATACCACTCCTATCCAAAAGTGTTACACCACACACATTAAGGGATGAGACATTGTCAAAAAGGGTTCTCTTTATCCCTTTGCTTTTGTATTGATCTATGATCATGAAAGCATCATTTTGTTTTTGCACTTCCAAATCTAGGGGAGTTCACTTTGGTGGAAAACAATGTCAGCATTCATTCCTTGGATAATAGCTTATATGTCATTTGGTTGCACATTAGAAGGGATAGGAAATTGTTGTAAAGTGGTTTGAAGCATAGTGTGATAATTAGGTGAATTCTGAATTATGTACCATACATATCTTTTTGCAGGAGTATTCTTAAGTTGATCAACAAGATTGTATTTCTTTCCACTTTTTGGAGATAAACGAGGAGGACCTGGTAAGATGGGCTAGGAAATGGGAGGGATGTTGAAGGTGTTTCTCTTGGTTGTAGATTGTTCCTAGTATTGTATGTATGGGAAATGATATTATGACTTGGCTGCTACAAAATATTGTTCTTAGGTGGGTAAAGGATGGATTCGGGTTTGTTTTGAGTTTGTGGTTTATGTGATGGTGGGTAAAGGATGAGTTGAGGTTGAATCATATTAACATCCCTTAGTGAGTGAGAGACTAAAGTTTCCTCTTTATCCTTTTCTAAGGACATTATATCATTATTGTCAATGTTATCCTTTTCTTGCACTATGATATCCTCCCTAGGAGGAGAGTTTTTAGGATAATTAAAAACCAAATGTTCCTTACATTCAAGGATTGGTTATTCTAAAATGACTTCATCACAAGTAGGTGAATGATCAATGGTTGGATTTTCTTGCTTATTAATGATGGTCTTTCCTTGTTCAATAATGTTTTTCTCATGATCCTCATCAATGGGATCTTGTAACACTATAATATATTCTTTAGCAATAGGAGAGATATTTGTAGAGGGATAAATTCCATCCTTTATCACTAAGGTCTCATTCTCTTGGGCCCTAATCTCTACCATAGTAGGAGAGCTTTTGGGAAAATGACAAACAAGAGGTTCATCACATGTCATGGTTAGATGTTGTAAAGAAGCTTCATCACAATTAGGGGAGGCATCAAGAGAAGGACCACTGTGATTTTCATGCTTACCAAATAGATCTTCCCATGTTGTAGGAGCATTAGGAAAGGGAGAAATGAGATTTTCATGACTTTCATGTATATCTTCTAACACAAAACTATCATCTTCATTAATATGAAGGATATTAGGAGAAGAGCTAGTGTGATTATCATGGTTGTCTACAATTACACCCTTATGCCCTATAATGTCTTCCCAAGTGGGAGAATTAGGATTGTCAAATCTCTCAATTATTAGATCTCCTAAGATCAACATTTCTTCCTCACAAATATCATTTTCATGGTCATTCATGATTGTAGAATTTCCACAAGTAGGAGAAATGTTGGGAGAGGAATGTAAGCTAAGTAATGTGGTGGCAATGATTTCATCTTCTATTGTTATACTATCTTCCCAAGGGGACCTTCATGATTTTCAATGATTGCATCTTCTTTCACTGAGATACCTTCATCACTAAAAGGAGAGGTATCGAGAGAAGAACAATTATGATTGTCATGAATGTCCATGCTTATATCTTCTTCTATCACATCATCCTCACAAATAAGATACATAAAATTTGGTGTAGGTTTAAGGAAAGCATGAATATGTCCATTGTGTCACCTTAAAAGACTCTCATAACTACATAATGCATTGAATGAATGAATAACATGTTTATTGAGTAACTTTTTATTTGCAAACTTGGAAAATACCAAAGCTAACATTTTTGAACAATAATTTATGCAAACTCAAAATGCAATGTAAAGACTTAAAACATGAAATGTAACTTTCAATTTTCAAACAAGGTAATTTACTAGTTACATTATGCAATGATCTAAAAAAGGAATGTTGAAAATGCAAATTTGGAATGAAGCAATGCATGAAATAGACTAATTTAAGCTAGTTTTAGTGAAATGCATGTAACAGAAAGTCAACCCAATTAAACAACTAACCAATGGCAGAAAACAAAAGCTTCAAAATAGGGTTTTCATGTTGTAAGAGGTTGTTTCAGATCTATTTTGGGATTGATTCGCCCAAGGTGGCGAATGAGTCCTAGTAGGGATTTTTTCAAAATTTTCAAGAATTTTCAATGGATTTTGATGTATGATATGTATCCTAAGTGCAAATGCAATTTTTATATGATTTGCAATGTATTTGTACTTTCACTAATGCAAAATTTTCAAACCCTAGAATGCAAATTAAATAATGCAAAATGCAATGCAATGTTAATGAAAGCTAAATCTAGGATAATCATGTACTCCAAATTATAACGGAAGGTATTCAATAATGCAGGTTCACCAAAATGAATAAGAAAATTTGGTGCTCTCACTTTCACCTCTAGGATTTTGCAACCTAAAAGGATAGGGGACAAAATTACACTATTCACTCAAGAACAAACCCTTGATATTGTAATGCAAAGGAGATTGAAAATTGACAAAGGGAGGGTTCTAGGGAAATGATATCAGCAAATGAGGGTTCACCACCAAGTGTAAACTTGGAAAATACAAAATGTTCAAAAACACAGTGCACAATATGCGAACAAATGATAAATGGCCCAAAGAATGCTCTAGAAATATAAAAAAATAGAACAAAAAAGTAAATATGTGAATGGTGTGCGAGTGATCCCACAATACTGTTTTACAATTTTTGGCCAAACTAGACACTGAACTAATTTTTTCTAACTAAATCTTCACTTTTAGACACCTATAGCTGCTAAACCATGAGGAATTTGAAAATGATGCAAACTAGTGATTTGTGACATTTTTTTTGTAGATTCTAAATATATTTTTTCAAAAAATTTGGAATTATATTGCACTTCCTTTTCCATCTCCTTCGAAAACTAGTTTGGTTTTTAGTAAACACCATTTTTAGGGAGTGGCTCTCACTGTATAACACAACTTTTCTTCCATGAAGGATAAAATTATAATTTATTTGAATTTAGATTTTTAACTACAATATCTAGTGCTTCCAATTGGTTTCATAGTTTTTTATTGAATATTTTTCCCTTAATCAAGTTTCGAAGTCAAAACAATTACAATTCAGACATAGGCGGACCGTATCCTACATTACTTTTTTTTGTATGTATTGAAATTATTATTTTTTTTTAGGTCAAGGACTTCAATATCTAGTGCACTCATTTTTTTCAATTTTTTTTTGATAATCTTCTATTTTTCCACATGTGCAGAACAACAAGTTTGATTTTCAATTAAAAATCAACATTCAGAAGAAATAAAAAATAAATATAATAATCAAATTTAATTTAATTAAAATTATACTTTTTTGGAAGCTTATAATAAGGATTACATACTTACAAAAAATAAATTTTAAATGAATTCATTTGATCCCCCAAAAGGTAAATCAAAAGTGATTTTTTATGAGCATTTTGATAGGTGTAAAGGAGACTCCATTATAGATATGGTTTAAAACTAGCGGGGTTCTCTCCAAGGGGGATTGGTCTAAGGTGGTTTGATTAAAACCTGTTCAATTGGAATCCTTTAAATGGAACTTTTCAAGGCTTAAATCATTATATTTTCTAAAAATATGTGATTTCAGCAAAAAACAAGATCTCCCAAAAAGTGTAAAACACTATTGTGACAACACCTGTGCACCTAGAAATCTTGAAGAGATTGGAAATAGGTTTGAAATTTTGAAAATGATGATTTTTAAGCTTGGTGGGACTCATTCGCCATTTCGATTGAATCAGTCTTGATTCTGGAAAACTACACCTGAGCCTGTTTTAGCCAAATGGGTATCCAAATCCACAAAAATATATGAAACATAGGTACAGTGGGACTTATTCACCACTCTTGGTGAATGAGTCCACTTTGACTTTTCTGGAAACTCATAAGTGGAATATGTAGCTCTCGGTCTACTCAATATGTACCTCCAAGTGTCTGGATCTGAAATCCCAATTTTTGGGACTGTAAGTGACTTTTTGTGAAGATTTTGACCTTGCAAGTAGGGAGATGAATCTAACAAGTTTGAAACCTGTTCTTCAATCATCTTCAAGTCTTAAAAGCATCTAGATCTACAATCACACAAAGAGAGAGAGAGAGAGAGAGAGAGAGAGAGAGAGAGAGAGAGAGAGAGAGAATGTTGATTGTTAGGGAATAGGGGTTTGCCTTGGTCAAACCCCTTTTAGGTAATTAAACCAAAATGATGAAATAAAATAATGAATCATGAACATGAAGTACTTCAATTAGAAACTTTCCATGATGATGGATATTGAATTGCTGCAACAATGGATGAAGAATCTTGCTCTTGAAGGCCTTAGAATTGATCTTGAATGCTTTAGAATTGATCTTGAGTGATTGATTCTTGCTTGCTTGACTTGATATCATGTACGCTTATGTTGCTTGTTCTAAAATGAGGATTTGGAAGCTTTTTATATAGGAAAGTCACTCAATGGTCATTATTTTGATCCCCAAGGCCGACATTCATCAAAATTCAACTTAGAATTGCAATTTTCCCACTCAATTTTGAAAAAGTCCCCAAAAGGGACTTATTCGTCATGCTTGGTGAATGGGTCCCACCTAAGGGGACTCATTTTTCAAAGGTGGAAAATGAGTCGCACCTTGAGGTTTTTGAGGTGGGTCTTGAAGATTTTGGGGTTTTAGAGTGTCTTTATCAGGATATTAGTCAAACCATCCCTCAAGATGCAAAAATAAGGGGCCTAAGGGCCTATTAATGATGATATAAAGGGTGATTAGGGCTAGGGACACAAATTTTAATGTGAAATTGTTATTAAATACAATCTACAACATTAAAATGAGGTCCACATAGCCTAGAAAGGCACACGATCCAATGTGAATGTGTAAAACACATTTTGACACTAGATTAAAACTAGACTTAATTCACAAGCCTTCCAAATTTAATGTGAAAGTGTAGATAAATACATTTTACAACATTAAATTATGGTAGAGTTAAGTTAATTTAGCTTAAAATGGGCCCAAGACCTAATGTGCATGTGTAAAACACCTCACAACACTAGACCAAGGTGACATTAAGTTCAATTTATCATTAATTATTCCTGAATCATGCAAGGTGTACTTTTTTTGACACTACATGAAGATAGTTTTTACAACTACCAACAATAGCTTTCTATTTTAAAAGGGATTTTATTTTCCTTATGGTTCAACTATTTCCATATTGACACGATGAGAATAAATTTAAAAAATACTTATTTTATAATGTGGTGCTTATTATTCCATTTCTTGGCCATGAATTCTCATTTTCTAAGAGGCTACATTTAAGATATTAGAGATTGGAAAAAATAATCTAATGGGGTGAGAGCTTGTTGAAGGATGTGTAGCTTCAATGGAGGGTTTTAAAAAATCAAAATCAAAATCAAGGTAATGATGGTATTTTTGAAAGAGCTCTTCATTCGTATATTTTGAGAGCATAGAGAAGAGAAGAGAGAAGAGAAGGGAGGTGCAAATTTTGCAAAAGATGAAAAAAAAATGAAGTGGAGATGTAGTGGATAAGAGAAAATGGCAAGAAAATTATATAAACATAGAAGAGAGGAATATGACATGGATATGGGACATTATGAAAGTAGGAACATCATATGGAGAAGAAACACCGATTATGAAACTACAAAGAAGAGTGAAACAAGTAAATCGATGATAGGGAGTCATGACAAAAGTAACCAAAAGAAATATAAAAGAAAATTTGAAATAAGTTGTGGTATTTTACAAAGGAATTTAGAAGAATAAGAGAATAGTTGAATTGAAATAAATTTTCTTGTTGATTTACATGTGAAATAAAAAAATAGTTATATATTTTTTTCCTATTATATTTTTGTTTGAGTTTGATGTTCTAAAATAATTGAATTATAATTTAGTTATAGCTGCTTGATTTGAAAATTTGATAAAACCATTGAATCTTCTTTGCATCAATTGGTATCAAGGAAGGCATGAGTTGGAAATTATGTTTAAGGAGAAGGGGTTTAAATTTATTTAATTGTACAAACCCACATTTTGATGTTCAATTATCTTTGATATTATGATGATTTTTTTGTGTAATTATTTTGGGTAGAAGGTTTGCTAACTTCCTCCATAGTGGGAAGTAGGTAGAGAGGGTTTGAGACTACATCTTCCATAGTTATTGTTGGGTAGAGGACATGTACATGTTTTTGATGAAGGGTAAAACGGGTTTTACAGGAACCCGAAACCACAAAGTTTACAACAATAAAGAAAGGAAAAAAAAGTCCATCAAACACAACCGGTTGCAAAAAAGGAAAAAAGCAGAAAAAGCAGCAGCCACCCGCAAAAGACCAGGAAGGTCAGAGAAAAAAAGCCAACAAAAAATCAGCCGTGATTAAACCAGAGTCTTCAGGATAGACTTTGTCTCAGCCTCCAAGTTCTACATATCTTGAATGCCCTTCTTAAAGGTTTGAATCATTTGTAGAGTGGGAGGAGCCTTCCTCTTCAAATTGACCCTAGTTCTCTTAGAAATGCCAGCATCCTCCTCCTGGTTTCTTTCGTTGATTTCCTCCAAATCAACCACCAAAGACCCTTGTTGAGCTTTGTCTAATTTCTTAGTCATGGCATTGATGATGATGGTGTTGTGTCTGGCCATATGATTGTTTTGCTCGGCAATAATTTTGACAGTTTTTTTCATTTTCTCCTACTCAATTTCAACATTTTTTTCCTTTCCAGCTTGGTACGGGGTATCTTTGCTGACACCGTAATCTCTTCGTTCCACCTCTTTCTTATCAAGCACCACAACCTTAATTCCCAAATCTTCTATTTTACTTTGAAGGGCCCAATTTTTTATCTTTGGCTCGTTAATTTCATGAAAAGTCCATTTTGAAAGTTTGAAATGGTTATCAACATTATTTCTAGCTAAATCCAAAAAATCCACAATGGGATCTCTATCAATGTTGAAACAAGTATTAGCAGGGTCAAGAGTAACAGGGGAGCTAGTTCTAGCATTTCTATCCAATGACGGTTCAGCAGAGGGCTCAGTGTTGTTAGCACCAGACTCCTCATATTCAGGAGAATCTTCAGAGTATGAGACAAGGTTTTTAGCCGAAGGATTCTTATCAATACTTTTGGTTTTAAGGGAAGGGTTTCTCAGCTTAGGCACAACATGAGCTTTCACAGTAAGGGGGTTAGGGTTTTTCTTACCAGTTTGGACAGCAGGTGGGCTAAGGCCCGTTCTAGCCGGACTTAAATTGGGAAAAAATCCCGAGCAGCTGGGTTCACTATCATCATCCTCAAAATTAGGAGAGGCTTCCAAATTAGTAGGGACAAACATTTTTTGGTAATGTTCAACAATTAATTTGATTAGGCTAGTATGCAAAATAGGGAATCTTCTAGGGTTTTTCTTGTGCTCATCCAAACTTTTTCTCAAAGAATAGAGAAGATAGTAGGGGAAAGAAACCCTGACCTTGTAGCGGAAATGGTTGAGCAGGGAAATCTGATAACTGTAGACTCTAGTGAAGCAACCATCCATAGTTATGTACTCCATGATAACATGAAGAACCTTTCTCCATAGAGCTTTTATGGTGTCGGCTTCGAAGTAGCTATTAGCAATTTTCCCTAGATTCAATCTTTCCTTCTCTTTTTTGAGAAATCTGATGACGACTTCATCAAAGAAAACCCTGTCCTTGAAATTTTTTTTCCCATCAGTAGACATTCCCGTCACTTCATCTATAAGG
The DNA here is from genome assembly GCA_007258455.2 of Sequoia sempervirens. Lineage (NCBI taxonomy): Eukaryota > Viridiplantae > Streptophyta > Pinopsida > Cupressales > Cupressaceae > Sequoia > Sequoia sempervirens. The sequence continues at coordinate 32,606 of VDFB02035674.1, read as the reverse complement.
TTTTCGTTGAGCTCAACTTTCCTACCAAAAAGGGTAAGATCCCGATTATCCCAATTTTTCTCAAAAAGATTTGTAGCCTCCTGATTGGAACCATGGAGTTTTTCCAAGAAAGGAAGTAAACCCCCACTTTTAACTTTATTCCAAGCCTTAGCATTTCTTGTGTGCATCTCAAAGTTGTTCGGCTTAGTTCTTTTCCTATCTCCACCCATCTTGGCAAGCATGGTGGGGCAAATAGAGACAAAATCTTTACTAAAACTGGTCCCGCCAAATCTAAGAACCCACAAAGTGTGCCAGGCCACCTTGCAAACTAAGCAACTAAGCTCGGTCCCATACAATCTAATGATTGTGATGTGATAACTCCATCATGTCCTCATTAAAGAGATGACATGCCTCTTTCTCATGTGATTCATCATAACCCAATAAAGCTCGGACATTAACACTTAGATCACTAAAATTTAGCCAAGTGCTCTATTCATTACTCCTAACCCCTTCATTAGCAAAAAAATCCGCTACAACATTGGCTTCTCTATAGGCATGTGAAATATTTATGTTGTCAAACTTAGCTAGAGTCGAGATGGCATCAACAATCCATGAATTTATTGTCCACAAGGGGGGACTTGCCTAGAAGACAATCAATAATATTTTTTGGAATCACCTTCAAGCCAAAGGTTTTTAAAATTAAGACTTTGGGCCAAATTTATAATATGAAAAGCACCAGTAGCCTCGACAAGTTGATTGGTTTGGGATCCTAGAGGAGTGGCCGTCACACATAGAAAGTTGCCAAAGGAGTCCCTTATGACTCCACCACAACCTGCCGCCCCCACATTACCTTTAGCCACTCCATCAAAGTTAGCTTTGACCCATCCATTAGGTAGAAAAGACCAGTAGACACCCTCTCTATCCTTCTTAGCTTTTTTAGGGGTGCAAGGAAAATCAAGACTTATATTCCATTCCTTGGAAACTATAAGATCATAGGACAAATGAGCTGCTTTCTTGGAATTGATAACCTTCTAGGAGATAGCATTGACATTTCTTTTCAGAAATCTGATTATTTTATCAAAAACAATGTCCGTCGAAGCTTCTTTATCTTTATAAATTCTATTGTTACGTTCTTTCAAAAGACCGCAAGCAACATGAGGGAAAGAAAAATCCCATAAAAACTGAAGAACAAGATTGTGAGTCGAGGCTTTCCATTGAAGGAAGAAGTCTTCAATAGACAATGGAAAAACCCAAGAAAGTTGCCAATAACTAATTATTTTTTCCCAAATTGAGGCAGCAAAAGGACAATGAAGGAACAAATGGTGCATTGACTCTACCTCCATCTTACAAAGAAAACATCTATTAGGTATTTGAAAGCCTCATTTGCAGAGGCTATCAACTGTGAGCACCTTATTTTGGAGAAGAATCCAGAAAAAAATGTTGATTTTCGGGATCAAATGTTTGAACCAAGCCTTTGACCAAAAGGGAGGAGAACCCTGGGAATAAGTAATCCTAGCAAAGGAAGAAAAAATAGAATAGTTTCCTGAGGGTTCATCAGTCCAGACAAGAAAATCTTCCAACTTATCAGAGCAAAGTCTAACAACCAACAAAGAAGACTGAATAGGAGCAAGAGCTTGACTGACAAGACACAGATCCACCCATTTTCCATTCACTCTATAGTCTTTCACATAAGAACCAAAATGAACTTTGCAATTATCAGCCCATCCACTAAAGGAATCAATTTTTATAAGGGGCTCCTTAAACAACCATCTATCCTCCCAGAATCTAGTTTGGTTTCCACTTCTAACTTGCCAACCAGTTCCAGAGTCAACAATTTTTTTCCATTGATCAAATTATTCCAGTAGGTTGAACCTCTGGGAAGAAGATGGGATTCCTTCAATATTATAAGAGAACTATTGCTCTCTAAATATTTTCTAGCTAGGATATTAGTCCATTCGCCTGAAGATGAAAAAATTCTCCAATTTTTTTTTTGCTAGAAGAATCTTGCTAACCATTCTGATTCTTCTAAGACCTAATCCTCTAGCCTTTTTCAGTCTACACACCAGTTCCCATCCTATTAAAGGTAGTCTTTTATTTTCTTCAACACCTGACCAAATAAATATTTTTTGAATATTTTCTATAGCATCCGCAAACTTAGCAAGAATCTTAAAGAGGCTCAAAGCATAGATCAACAAATTTTGAAGAGAAGCTTTGAGGAGTTGAAGTTTACCCGCTTGACTTAACAGAGCTCCTTTCCAACTAGAAACCTTCTTACTAAACCTCTCGACCAATGAAATCCAAAAAGATTCAGGGGGTTTAAGGCTTAAGTGTAAGCCAAGATAGGTGGCAGGCAAGGAGTCCACCCTACAACCAAGGATTCTGGCAATTTTGGTCTATCTATGAGCCAAGGTGTTGAAAGAGAAAAGAGAACTTTTTTGATTATTAATCAACTATCCAGACACTCTCCCATATTTATCGAGTAGAGATTTCAAATTTTTTCCTTCCGAGACCGAGGATTTACCCAAGAGCATAGTATTATCAACAAATTGTTGATGAGAACAAACTAGGTTGCTTGAGGAAGGATTAAGACCAAGAAGGGTTCTATTTTGAATCAAGCTTTTTAGGTTTCTTCCAAGACTTTCAGCCATAATAGTGAATAAAATAGGAGAAATAGGATCACCCTATCTTAGAACTCTAGAACTTTGGAAGAAAGTCATAGGAGATCCATTCACAATAACAAAAATAGAAGCAGTAGACACAAGTTGTTCCACAATTTGAAGAACCCTATTGCAAAACCCAAAAGCCTTTAAAATTTTAAATAAGAAAAACCAGTCAACTCTATCATAGGCTTTTGAGATATCAAGCTTTAACAAAAAGCCTTCAGTCTTAGATTCAACCAAGGAATGGATATTCTCATGCACAGTAACAATAGAATCAAGGATTTGTCTACCAGGGACGAGTCCATTCTGTTGAGGTGAAATCAAAGCAGGCAAGAGAATTAAGAATCTTGAAGTTAGAACCTTCAAGATGATTTTATAGATCGAGTTGCAGAGGCTTATGGGTCTGAAGGCTTCAAAGTTCATCACTCCAGGCTTCTTAGGGATTAGAACCAGGAAAGTGGCATTTAATTCTTTTAAGATACTTCTGGATCCAAAACATTCTTTAACAACATTCACCACATCATCTCCAACAATCTCCCAAAACCATTGGAAGAAAAATAAAGGGAACCCATCTGGACCCGAAGCTTTACTCCCATTAAAGGAGAAAATAGCCTTCTTGACTTCCTCATTGATAGGGATAGCAAACAACATAGAGTTATTTTCCTGATTGATCACTTTAGGTATAGCCTCTATTAAATGATCCTAATCATTTTGGTTATTGTCATCGTTCTCAGAAAGAAGATTTTTAAAGAATAAAATAGCATGCTTTCTAATATCCTCCTCCTCCCCATACCTAGTACCATTCACTTCAATCTGAGATATTATGTTGATAGCTCTATGTTTTGAGGCTGATAGATTAAAGTACCTAGTATTTTTGTCACCTGCAAATAACCATAAAGCTCTAGATCTTTGCCTCCAAAACTCCTCCTCCTTTCTGATAATGTCATGCATCTTAATGAGTAGCTCATTCTCTCTTTCCTCTATATCATTCAAATATACCTCCTTTTGAATTTTATATTGAATCTCCCCCAGATCCATCTGAAGATCATATTTGATCCTGAAGATGTTCCCAAAGGACTCTTTTTTCCATTTTTTCAAGTTACATTTAACTTCCCTTAATTTTTTAGCTATTCTAAACATAGTTGTGCTGGAGATACTTATATTCCACCATTTCCTAATTTCCTCTTTAAAAGTAGGATGAGAAAGCCACATTTTTTCCACTCTGAAAGGGATATTTTTCTTCTTTTTTATAGGATCCACAACAAAACTAATAGGGAAGTGATCAAATTCAATCCTAGAGAGAGCTTTAAGAGAATAGTAATAATTAAAAAACCAATGATTAGAAACTAAAGATCTATCTAATCTAACCTGTATAAGATCCATCCCCTTTCTACGATTCGACTAGGTATAGGAAGCTCCATTTAAATCTAGATCAATCAGCCCCTGGTTGTCAATGAAACTTTGAAGATCCTCTTTTCTGTCAATGTGTGAATCTAGTTGCAATATGGTTCGTGCCTTCCAAAATTGGATCCCCTTTGATTATGTGACAATTCCATAAAGTAGAAATACCTCCTAAAGTGCCATTCGAGTTGTTTCCATGAGTACTACAATGCTGAAATAGTTTCAACTTTTCTACTTTTTCCTTTGACATTTTTGTCTCCTGAATAAGAAGAATATCAGGCTTGTGATCTCTAACAAAATTGCAAAGAACATCCTGCTTGTGGGGACTATTAAGTCCCCAAATATTCCAAAACATGATCTTCATGAATTACCAGGGGAGTTGAGGCACTCCAGGATGTTTTTTTGAGACCCATCCGCAATATCCTAAAAATTGTTATACTCTCTTGTCCATTTAAAATATTTTTTCCCTCGAGAGTTCTTTGTTGCTCCACAGTCTTCCTTTGCTTTTGATCTGGTAGAAATACCATTTGGAGTCTTCCATTGTTTTTTTTTATTTTTCTTTTTCTTTGATAAGATCTCTTCTTTATTAGTCTCTTCTTGACTATCCATCTCTTTACTAGATTCACATTCCTTATCAGTAAGGAGCCTTTGTTCCCAAGGTAATGTCTCCATGACACCATTCAAATGAAAATTTGAATAGTTGCTAGAGAGTTCAGAAGAATGATCTGGATTATCGAGGGGATCCTTACCAAATTTCAAGTTGTTAGGATCCATAAAGTGATCTACACTCGAAGGAAAAAGACCTTCAAAGGAAGGGAGTGGGAGAGGGATGTTCAACTCCAAGGACAACCTCTGAATAGGAATATCCTCCAAGCCCGGGATCCTGTCATTTTTCTCAACTGGGGTCAGCTCATGGGTAAAGGGGTAAGTTTCATGATTTCGTTTTTCTTCCCTAGCCATCTGATCCTCACTGGTTTCTTTTTCCTTAATAGGTAAGGGTATGTGAATGATGATGATGGGCCAAAAACTGGCAATATGATGGGTATGTGGCTGACATTTTTTTTATACCCAAAATTGATTAAACGAAAAGGGTTTTTAAAAGAGATTCTCAACTTTCCACCACTATAAATTATGCTTTACTTTGAATTTAATAAGTACTTATTATTTATTTTCTATTAAAATTACAATTAAAGTCTTTATTGATAGGTTGATTGAAAAACATCTATAGCTTTCAAACAGTATCACATTTTTTGAATCCAAAACATGCGTCACATACTGTAGGATTAAAAAAAGAAAAAATAAACTTCATGAAGTTTTGACCAAGTTAAGGTGGTCAGACATAAAAGTTTTTTATATTTTCTAAAATTTGTAATAAAAATTTCATAATTAATTATTTACTTGGAAAAAAATTACAAAAAAATATGCATCACATTGGGACATGAGTCCTCTACTTATATCTAAAATCTTATAAAAAAATATTATCATTTTATTGTGGTTAGGGTGGTCGGACAAACACCTACTTCTTATTTTTTCCCGAAATTTAAGTACTCTTGCATTGAAATTTCAAATTTTCACCAAATAGATTTTTTATTTTTAAACAAACCTAGTAGTTTAGAAACTACATTAAATTTGCTATGGATTCTATTCTTACATATTTTTGAAATAATATTGATAACTTATTCAATTTTTTACATCAAGTTGCCTAACTCTAATTTTTCTAAATTTTTTCCCACTTAAGGGCCTGATTTTTCCATGATGATCCTGCACATACCCATAAGGTAGTCACAAGATCCTTATGTTGGGGTTCCAACAGAGCCTCACCATTATTTTCCATAACCACTTCAGCCTCATTAGAAGTACTTTGAACATTAGACTCTTTATTTTCAAGGCTATCTCCTCCTGATTTCTTTCACCATACAAATTTTAAAGAACCAGCTAGTTTCTCTTTCTCTTTGGTGGCATTTAAAGGGCATTTCTTAGCCTAGTGACTAGATTTTCTACATTTGAAACAAGCAAACAAGATGGTTTCAAACTCTATGTCCTGCGACCAGGAACCTAGTTTTGACTGAATCTCGATCGATGAGGTAAGGTCAGCATTCTAAGAGACCCCTACACATATTCTTGCAAATACCAACCTCTTTCTAGCAGCTGTCATAGAGTCAATAGAAAGGAGCTCTCCAAAGGAACTCACAATACCATAAAAGACATCTCATTCCAGTATTCCAGGGGAAGGCCCAGAAATATGACCTATACTAAGACATTCTCAAAAATAGAGTCTGAAAGGTCTAGATTGGAGGACCACTTCTTTAAAGTCAGGGAAGATTTCCCTATAACCCAAGGACCCCCACTTCTAATAGCCAAGATATCCTCTCTGCAAGTGAACTCAAATGCCAAAAAACCCTTTGGAAGTGCTGCTACTGAGACTTTTCCATTAGTTCTCCATTTGTTTTTGACAAACTCCCTGACCACTTCAATATTTGGTCTAGGGACCATAAATTTCCCAACCAGGGTTCTTTCCATTAAAGCAATATTATGATCAATTAACAGATCTGGCACAAAAATTGCAAACTTACCTTTTTCTGGGAAAGAGATATTTTGCATTAGAGGGAAAGATGGCTTTCCATTTGGCTTTATCCAAAACAGAGATGTCCAGGGTTTACGATTACCTCCAATGCCGCCATTGGTCCCCACCGCATCTTTGGATTTTTTCATTTTTTTGACTGGTAGGGGAACCCACAGAAATAACTGTTGGAATATCCTTTCCACCCAATTCCACCATGATTTTGTTTCTGGAGTCCACATCATCTTGATTATCCTCACCTTCCTTCTTACTCGATACCAACGCCTGATATTCCTGAGACTTCTCAGATCTTGCTCTGCCTCCATTTCCATCACTTGGATTTTCAAAATCCATCTTTTCCTACCTGTGCCCATGCTCGTGTGCCTCCATCAAAACTTGTATTTGTTGTTACTATATTTCTATTTCAGTTTCCAAAATTTTTGTTAAGGACATGCACATGTTAATGAAGAAGACAAGTTGTTGACTTTGGTGAATGTATATAGGTTCCTTATTATGAGTTAATATTTTGGGAGAGATTTTTTATGTGAGAGAGCTTGAGGAGGCATGAAATTAAATGAGAAAATATTGGTTTTTTAAATTTCATTGAAATTTTCTTTACATAGAGTATTGTAATTAAAAAGGACTTTATGATCTAGTGATTTATTGCAAGTATATTCTTATGACTATAGGGAGAAAGATGTAAATATCCAAAATTTGTAGGTTTTAATGTCAAAGTTGTATATAGTTGTGAAAAAAATCTTTAAGAAAGAGAACTGGAGTGGCCTTAGGTAAGGCTATATAAAATTTGTAGAAGAAAAAGGTGAAGCTCCGGTGTTGGATAGTATTTTGAGGACATGGAGACATTGAAGAATTTGGAACAAAAATTTGAAGAAGAGTACATGGATGAGTTTACAAATAAGAATATGAAGGAAGGGAAGAAATAAATAATGTAGAATGAAGAATGAGTAGAAAATTTAGAAGAATAAATCATGAGGGTGTTGAAATTTTTAGGGTATCAAAACACTAATAAACATCTTAGCATGAAGAAAGAAGAGTGTGAAGAAGAAGGGGTTGGTGTAGACAAGGAGATGATGGAAATATAAAACTTCCATTTTATTGATATGGATATGTGTGCAAGTATACTGGTGAGTGAGAAATGGGAAGACTATTTTTGATGGACATATAATGGTGGGTTAATTACCATGAGAGAGGAAAACAAGAGTAGAATATCATACGGGTTGAAAGTTATGGTGGGTTGAAACCCACAAGATGAAAAAGAAATAAAAATATTTTTGATGAGGAGGTCAAGTCTATGATGGACAAAGATCTAAAAATGAAGAAAAGATAGGTGAAAAAATTAAACTATTAAAAATATTTCATTTTTGAAAAGTGCACTATAGATCTACAAAACATGGTATTTTTATATATTTTAAAAAATGTTATTTACATAAGTAGGAGTTGTTGAAACATCTATTTTTTCAAATTTTTTTTTTTTTTTTGGTAAATTGGCCTCAAAGTGGTGCTACATATGCATTTAGTGTACATTTTCAATTGGAAAAGTTGTGGCCATATCTAACTTAGCTAGAATGAATTTAGATAGATCATGTTTTTTACCAAAATTGATTTTTAGTTAGAAATACTTCAATTCACTTGTGTTGATAAGTTGGTCAAAAGTGTGACACAACTTTGTACTTTTGCATAGTTGATAAAGCTACTAGTTGTAGCTTTCTATTTCAAAATGGTTTTTATTTTCCTTTTGGGGTCCAACTATTTCCATGTTGAGGTGATGAGAACAAATTAAAAACAATCCTAATTTTTTTATGTGGTGTTTATTCTTACATTTATTGGCCCTGGCTTTTTATTTTCTAAGATGCTTCAAAAGATATTAGAGATGGGAAAAATTAAGCTAAGGGAGTGAGAGTTTGTTTTAGGTTGTGTATCTTCAATGGAGGGTTTTAATAATTTGTAACAATCAAAATCATAAGGGAATGATAGTAGTTTTAAAATAACTCTTTGCTGGTTGATTTTGAGAGCATAGAGAAGAAGAGAATTAAAAACAAGAGAAGGGAGGGGAAACTAGGAAAGATTAAAAATATACACAAGAGACATGCAAGGATAAGAGAGAAATTTTAAGAAAAAAATAGTAAATAAAGGAGAGGAACAAGGTATGGCTAAGTGATAGTGTGAAAGAAGATGCAACATATGGAGAAGAATTAGTAGATAAGAGTGCAACAAAGGTACAAATAGTAGGGAGACATTATAAAAGTAACCAAAAATATCATAGAAGAAAATTTGAAATAAGGTATGGTAGTTTAGAGAGGCATGTAGAGGATGAAGTGAAGATTTGAATTGTAATCAAGTTTCTTGTTGTTGTATATGTGAAAGAAATAAAATAATTATATTTTGTACCTATTTTATTTGTTTTTAAATTTGATGTTAAAGAAATAATTGAATTGGAATTTAGACTTGGGAAATTTTGGTCTCTATCCAAATAATCAAGTTATGACTTCAATGGATGAGATACAAGGTTTGAACTACTACAATATGAAAATCTAAAATTTAAATGCAAATCTGAAATTAACTGACCTTAATATGGAATTATTATGATAGATCCATCTTCTATTTGATGCTAAAAACTAAAAAACATAACATGCTTAATAACACCACCTTTTGTGAGCTTATATCAAAATAAAATAAGGAATAAAATCACCATAAGATAACTACAAAGAGATAAAAATAAGCAACATAAGAGCATCATGTAACACAAGATTTATGTGGAGAAATCCTTGTGAGAAAAAACTCCACCAAGAAGAACGGTCATCTATGCATTATCTTTAAATAAGTTAGATTACAATACATTCACTACCATTCACCTCTTTTCCTCCAACATGGAAGCACTTGTGTACTTCTGAATAACATCTTTATGCTCCAACTTGTTCTTGTTCCAATAGATCAACTCTACATTCAAGTATTCCTCATAATTTCTACATCCAAGGAGCTAATTTTATAGACATGTGAAGAGGTCTTAAGCACCAAACATACTGCCCAAAGATGAAGTTTCATCCCAAACATCCTAACCCTTGGATCACCTCCTTGAAATATGAAAGGACACCGGTTTTGGCTCCAAGAATTTCCCTCCAACCTGGCACCCAATTTCAGAAATTAAGCATTACATTAAATGCCACAAAAGATAGAATACCAAGAGACCTATGTTTCCTCTTTCCAAGTTCCCACTTGGACAATCTCAATAGTCCCTCATTTATTCCCTTCACTTGTCATTTACCATCCCATTCTAGGTGTCCATAGGTGGGGAAAATAATATAAAATATTCATGTCCATAAGTCACCTTTATCTCTACTAGTAGAACCCATCAACCCTAATGAATGTATTACAAACAATGGTGAGAATAAATATTTAAAAATATTTTCCCAATACACCTTAAGTTCCTAGGGAAACTTTCCAAGGATGTTGGAACCATGCAATATGATAGTATTTAAAAGGTAAATGACACCTTAATCCTAAAATTCACCCACTTGACATCATACATTGTAAATACACCCTATAAATCATAGACATTGGAAACATTCCCTTAGCCAATCTTGTACCACTTGAATCTTCACCATGCTCTCCATATCCAAAAATATACCTACAAAAGCAGCCATGATAATCATGATCAAGAAATTAACTCCTCACATCCTCTAACATTCCACCTATGGAAGAAAAGAGAATTTTCCAAGGTGAATCCCACTAGTTGTCACTAAAATTGACACCAATCTTTACATGAACACAAGAATAAAATTCAAATGATAACAAAGTCTCTTAGTAGCTTCCTTATACTAGCTAGAATAGCAACCACAACAAATTACAACTCATCCAAGCTAACCATACCTCAAATAAGGGTATAACAATCATAGATAGAACTTCATGCGATCAACAATCCAACCCAAAACTACAATAAAATATTTGTTTATCCATCCTCCTATCTTAGTACAACATACCAATATATAAATTACCATAGACAAGGCCAACTAACAAAGTCTGCATTAGCACTAAAATGATCTTATGGATATAAATAGTCCACATTTGAGTTATCCCATTCCAATCAAATGGTTGATCAACCAACACAACTGCATAACTTGTATATCCTAATCCAATGAAACATGCAAAACCATCATTACCTCAATAAATAACAAAACAAGCTATCAAAGAAAATAACCCGACATATATCCAAAAACTCCCACTACTCAAGTAATATCAAATCTAAAAATAGATCAAGGAATACCAACTTTACCTATCATACTTCACATAGAGGATCTAGCTAACTCCTCTATTACATAGTGTCAAGGAAACATACGATGGTATAAAAATCTCACAAATAAATATTTTGTGATACCTCTCTCACCACTAGTCTCTATAGCTCTCTCAAGTTCTTCACACTCAACCATGTGAGTAAAAAAATAAAGGAAGAAGAATGAGACCAAAGAGAGAACTTGCAAATCAAACCATATCCTTGTTCCAAACTTAGAACATATACCAAGCTATATAAAGTAAGATCTCCTTCACCATTTCCATACTAAAATGATACCAACATCTAATATTCAAATCAAATAAAATATGACAGTAATAGATGTAAACATCTTATTGTAAAGGTAGAATAGCCCAACCAACCAAACATTCTCAGAAGAAAGAAAATAAGCCCAAATCCACATACCATTTCATATGCATATCCAAATAAGTCTTGATAACTAGATCCATAGCTCAAGAATGAAACAAAGAGAACAACAAAATCCATATAACCATGCATCTTATTTAACAAGTCCTCAAAAATTCTATATTCAATAATATAACTCATATGAAAAGACAAGATATAAAATAAATAATGCATCTTATATTCATGTGGGAAATACCTCTTAGATCATTCACTTACTACATAGACAAGGAGTGGAATACAATATTTTCCTATACACACAACACCAAAAAATGAAAGCTTACATGAAAGGGAAATATTATCTTTAGGTCTATAATGGATTCATATCCATAACTATGTGTAGGAGATCCTTGATCATTTTTCTAAAATTCTCATCATAGAGTAACCATATCAACACACAATCCCCAAAAATAAGAGATCTCTTATCCTCACCCAAGTATCTCTAGTCTCCATGGGAATCCAAAATCAATCCATGTGAACTTGAAATGCAACCCTTCAAAATCATGAAGCTCTAAGAAAATGATTAATACTCAATACCAAAGAGAACCAAACAAGACCATTGTCAAAATTACAACTATGGAATAAAAAATACAAACATAACATCATGATCTAACATATCTTCAAATAAAGATAATATACTCTTAATGAATATATCACATGGTCTCAAGAGAACATGAGTATCACATGCCAAAACTATAATATAGAATCAAGAGTACATCATGACATAATACTTGAAACATACTCTAAACCAAGAAACAACATATCTATTCACATCACTACCAAATCTCCCATGGAATCATGTAAACAAGATCTCCAAGCATCGTGATAACCATCTCCTAACTAAAGATCCTCCATGGCCCCAACATAGTCAAACAAATCAACACCAAATGCTCCCAAAGGGAATATTGAAACAAATATCTCCAACAAAGAAGATACAAATGATGCACATCCTTCGTCAATAGAACAAAATATGTCATTAAAATCTTATTGTAATATGAAGGAAGAATCCATGAGCTCCTTATGACACCAACGACCATCATAAAAGACCATCCATATTCTAATAAAATATTAATCATGAATCACTACACACTACAAAAACAACAAAAAAAAACAAAATCTTGAAACAAAGAAGATAAAAACACACATGTAATTGTATAAATCTCTCATTGAAAGTAATACCAAGCTATACATGGCATCATGACCAATATCATTCCAACACTCTACTAAAAGTGAACAAAATATTCTCATGCACCATAAACTACTACTATAGATTTAGATGAATAACTATAGATCATGTAATCCCAATAAAATTTCCTCACTACAATAAACATACCAATGTAATAATGGTGACCAAGAATAATGCTTACCAAAAAGAATCCACATCAGACAATTTTATAGGATATGTACACATGCAACATCTCAAAGGATAAATATATAATCAATGCTCAATTCTGAAATAACTAAAAAAGATTCAACCCCACATCAATAAAATGTAGGACAAAGATATCTTCAAATGATAACATGGTTATCAACATCAGACCTATCAGATGGAGGCTTCTAGTTCCCACCCAGTGATTTTGAATTCAGCCACCCTGAATACAGACTGCCCGCCTGCTCAACCCCTATCGTTGGTTTGCAAGATGGTTGTGGATCTTTTTGATCATCCCCTCCCTGCGGTGGCTTCTATGGATGCTGGGGTTTTGGTGTCTTTGAAATGTGGCGTGGGCCCTGTTGAGATTGGCTATGTTCAGCCTTGTGTTGTAGAGCATAAGGTGTCTGTTGTGCCCTCCATTGTCATTGGATTTGGGGTGCCTTTCCCTAATGCGGATGCAGCTATAGGTGTGCATTAGGCCTCTACTGGAGTGAGGGGTGCCTATCCTCTACCTTCATTTGTTGATGTTGTGAAGTCCAAGAGGTCAAGGGAGGGCTCTGTGCATCCTCGTGCAAATAGTGCTCCTGTTGTCTCTCTTGGTAAGGAAGTGGATGAAAATATTGCTTTTTACTCTAAAAATTCTCTTATTTGTAGATTTTTCCATGTGTGGCCTTCCTTCCCCGATTTTCATCTTTGGATCACTAACCATTGGTCTCCTCTAGTTGATGGTTCAATAGAGATTTACCCTTCTGCAAGGGGTTTTTTTGTTGTGGGTTTCAACTCTCCTAAAGATAGACATGCTATTCTTGACTATGGCTTGTGGTTTTGGGACTCTCATCCCCTCTCCATTCGACCTTGGATTTATTCTTTTAATCCTTTGAATGAACCCTTAGATGTTATGTCAGTTTGGGTAAGGTTTCCTTATCTTCCCTTATAGTTTTGATGCTCCTCTACCTATGAGGGCATTGGTAATGCTTTTGGTAGGTTCTTAAGAGTGGATAAGGCTTCCAAGAATTTTACTCATACCTCCTTTGCTAGGATCCTAGTAGAGGTTGATCTTTCGAAGGCTCTACCTAGTGAGGTAGTTTTGCAGGTTAATGATTGGTCATGGTATCAAATGGTGGATTATGAGGGTCTTCTATTTCGATGTAGACATTGTTTTACTATAGGTCACTTGGCCTGTGACTGTTTTCATGGATCCTGCACTGTTTCCTCTTCTACCTAGTGGAAGAATTTACTCTGTGAGTACTTAACAGTACACCCTGCTATTAATTTTGATTCTTTTGATGAAGATTCTAGGCCTTCTCCTTATAGGAGAAAAAATAATATTAACAATACTTTTGTTGCCCCTGCAAACTCTCCTTTGCAGGTTCTTTCTATGTCACATGAATCAATTATGGTGGATGCTACTCTTCCTATGGATATAACGGAGTGACCTCTGCTTATGGCTACTCCTAATGTTGTTAACACTGCTTCTTCGGCTGCCTCTGTTGTGGAAAATGATGTTGTAAATCCTATGGTTTCAGGCTTGGTTTCAAATGCTTCACCTGAAATGTCAGCTATTCCTCTTGTTTGTTACTCTGGAGGGGAGTCTTCTCCCTTTGGTCAGAATTTCTCAATCTCAATTTTTGATTCTCCTTGGACAATGGTTCATAGAAAGAAGAAGCATTCTTCTAAGAAAGTTATAGTTTCATTTAACTCACCTTCTGAGGATGTGCCTAGTTCAAGCGTTGTTCCTTGAATAGTTTCTCATGGTTTGTTGTTTTTGACTAGTCCTATGTTGGGTGTTGTTTCTCTCATTTTGGTTGTGTTGGACCAGTCTATTTTGCTGATTTGCTTAGCTCTATTTTTTCCATTTTGTATGGGTCAGGGCCCTTCCTTGCTTATCTAATCAAAACCATGTAGGAAAAATATAATCAATCATAACATGTATATTTCCAAGACTTAAATAGCAAGATCAATGGTAGACGTAGTTTTCCAAACAAACACTTATGGGAGTAACCATAGATCAAAAAGAACCCTACAAGCAATCATACAAACATGTATTTGTCTTCATCCAGAATACTTTGAATATAACATTATCATATTTATAGTCCACATATTTTGGTTAACATAGAAAAATTGAAAAACCATCCTTGTAAATCTAAAATCCCCATTAACATCTAGACATTCACATCAAACAACTCATCTGAATAATGGAATAATCATAGATCTACAAACCCATAGATAAAAAAGAAGAGAAAACTATAACCCAATAGGATTTGTCTCAGAGATTATAACATATGAAACATATCATATCCATAACTCAGAAAGAGGTCAATGTCTTATCTTCCAATTTATTCATATATCCAAGGGTTAAAACCATGAAACAAACATAAGCATCTCATTTTGTGATCCTAATAGAGGGTGATTCTCCATCTGACTAGGATGCCAAAAGCACTCACCCAACATGAACACCTTCTCACTGCACATGACCACAAGGTCAAGGAAAAAAACCACCAAAAAAGAGGATACTAATATATTATCAAAGGGTATGTGTAGGATCATGATGGGCCAACAAGAGGCGATATGATGGGTATGTGGCTGACGACCTTTTTTTTACCCAAAATTGATGAAACAAAAAGGGTTTTAAAGGAGATTCTCAGCTTTCCACCAATATAAATTATGCTAAATACTTTGAATTTACTAAATAATTATTATTCATTTTCTATTTGAATTATGACTAAAGTCCTGATTGATAGGTGATTGAAAAACATCTATAGCTTTCAAATGGTATCACATTTTTTGAATCTAAAACATGCATCACATTTTATGCTTCACATACTATAGGATTAAAAATTGAATTTCATGAAGTTTTGACCAAGTTAAAGGTGGTTAGACATACGAGTTTTATATCTTTTGAAGTTGTAATAAAAATATAATTAATTATTTACTTGGAAATAAATTACAAAAAAATATGCATCACATCGAGACATGAGTCCTCTACTTATATATAATGTCTTATACAAAAATATTATCATTTTATTGTGGTTAGGGTGGTCAGACAGACACCTACTTCTTATTTTTTCCCTGAAATTTAAGTACTACTGCATTGAAATTTCAAATTTTTACCAAATAGATTTTTTCTTTAAATAAAGATAGTAGTTTAGAAACTACATTCAATTTGCAACAGATTTGATTCTTACATATATTTGAAATAATATAGATAACTTATTGAAATTTTTACATCAAGTTGCCTAACTCTAATTTTTCTAGATTTTTCGCCACTTAAGGGCCTATTTTTTCCATGATGATCCTGCACATACCCCCAAACAATAGATTCAAGTTACCAAAACATAACCAAATCCATTAAGATCCATAATCATGAGCTTCAAAATTCATATATCTACAAAATAAAGTTAACTCACATATTATTCTCAATAGCCCAAAGCCTCCAACAACCTTCAATTCCTTCTAATAGATTCCCATAAGCTTTCCAAGCTAATAAATCGAAAGTGAAGGCATACCTAGAACCAACTTCACCTTAAATTTTATACCAAATGGTAAATTTCAATCTTTTTCCAAATAATCAAGTTATGAATTCAATTGATGAGATATAAGGCTTGGATTACTACAATATGAAAATTTTAAAATTTATATGTAGATTTAAAATTCAGTGACCTTAATATGGAGTACCATTATTAAATCCATCCTCATTATGATGCTAAAAAGAAGCCAACATAACATGCTTAATAACACCACCTTTTGTGAACTTGTATAAAAAATAAAATAAAAATAATATTACCATAAGATAACAACAAAGAGGCACAAATTAGCAACATAAGTGTATGAAAGCTAAGGCAGTGGAACAAATTCATACACTAATCTTGAGAGGAGGGTTATGCAAAATCTTTTTAGATCTAAACTGTTAAAGAAACTTAAATAGAAATAAATATAAATAACATTCATACCACAACATAGTGATTTACATGGGGGAAACCCTTTCAAGAGAAGAACCCCATAGTCTAAAAGCCACCCAATATATTATTCAGAAATCAACAAGATTACAATATACTTGTAGAGATAACTTTCTCACATGAATATCACCTACTACAGATCCATATGTAGTTCAATATCTATTTAAGACTCTTACACCCAACCTCCATCTCATGCACCTAATATATAGGAGATATAATACATGAAACCGTAAAAAAATATTATAAAACCATGAGCTAAAAACACCTAAAAAATGGTTTCCATCCTTATCTCTAATAATAGATGCCTATGATGTTTCAAAACACACACCACCACATGGAACTCCCCATTTATATCTCATTCAAATGTGTCCAACATATTTTTACATCTCCCATTTCAGGAGACCCAATTTTCAAAGGTAATAAATTTTGATATGGATGTTTGATTAATGAAAATTTTAAGTCGTCAAAATGCTTGTGAAGCTATGTCAAGCTATAATCTGCTACACTAGTTATGACCACTTTCAAGCCCAAAAAATGCCTCTAACGCCTTCAATTTGGACTTTGAAACTTTGAAAAATGAAAACTTTTATATCTTTGAATCCATACATGATCTTGCAATGAAACTTTATGAGCATGCTTATTTAGCCAATCAAAAGCTTTGGAGAAAATTTCACATCAATCCATGCTCAAATGTAAACTTAATATAAATAGTAACGTCGTGTAATTGCAAGGTTTAGGCACCATTTTCCTAATAATAAGAGAATCACATTACATAGGATTTACATGGATAAATAATTACAAGAATAAACTCCACCAAGAAAAGGCCAAGTATGTATTATCTTCAAATAAATGATATTAAAATACATTCAACTATTCTTCATAATTCCTACATCCAAGTAGTTGATTTTATAGACTTGTGAAGAGTTTTTATGGATCAAATATGGAACCCAAAGATGAATTTTTATTCCAAACATCCCAACCCTTGGATTGCCTGGAGCTTAGAATGCAAAAGGACATCAGTTTTGGCTTTGATGCTTTCCCTCCATCTTGGGCACCCAAACCTTGTAATTAAACATTACATTAAATGACACAAAAGATAGAATCACAAGAGACATATGTTGCGTCTTTCCAAGTACCCACTTGGAGAAGCCCAATAGTCACTAATTTTTCCACTTCACTTTTCTCTTACCATCCCATTCTAGGTGTCCACATGTGGGGAAAAAATATTAAATATTCATGTCCATAAGTCACCTTTACCACTGTTAGAGGAACCCATCGGTCCTTATGAATGTATTACAAATAATGATCAAAATAAATATACAAAATATTTCCACAATACACCCTAAGTGCCTAGATCACTTTCCAAGGATGTTGGAACCATGCAATATGGCATAGGATTAACAAGGTATATGGCACCTTAACCGAAACATTTAGTTATAACTACATAATTTGAAAGTTTAATAAAACCCTTGAATCATGTCTACATCAATTGGTATCAAAGCATAAATGATATAAGGAGAAGGGTTTCAATTTTGAGGTATGTTGTGTTGTAATTTTTTATTATTTTATAAATGCAAAGACCCAGGGTTTGATGAATTAAGTTTGATTTTATACTTGGATTTATTTTTTGCAATTATTTTGGGTTTTCCTCCAACAAAGATGAAGTTGGGTTGAGGGTGTGTTAAATTCCTTCATAGTGGAAATTGGGTAGAAGGGGTCTTGAGATTACATTTTCTAAAGTCATTGTTTGGTAGATGACATGTATAGGTTATTGAAGAAGACAAGTTGTTGACTATGGTTAAGGTGTGCAAGTTCTTTATTTTGAGTTGATATTTTGGGAGTCTTGTTTTGTGAGAGAGTTTGAGGAGGCATGAGTATTTGAGAAAAGTTGGTTATTGGAATCTTTTTAGAATTTTTTGCAAGTAGAGTCTTGGAACTATAGAGGTTTTTATGATCTAGTGATTTTTTTCAAGTATATTCTTGTTATTGCAAGAAGAAAGTTGTAAATATCCAATGATTGTAGGTTGTAGTTTCAAATTTGTAAGTTTTGAAATATGTCTTTAGGAAAGAAGACTAGAGTGCCTTAGATAAGGCTATAAAATTTTATTTTACAAAGAAGAGAGAAAGAGTTCAAATAAAAAAGTGTATTTGAAGGGTTGAGAGAAATTCACATAAGTTTAGATGCATTAGAGATTATGCAAAATAGAGTTGTTGTAGATGAGAGTAGCTATGAAAGAGAGTGCTAGGTAGATGACATGTTGAAAGAAGAAAATATTTTTGTGAGAGAATAAGATATCTTCATGCAAGACAATGAATAAGAAAATAATGAGGTTATTGAAGTAGCATGTATCTCATAAGGCATAAAATAATAAGGAAAAATAATGATGATGTAAGAGGTGAAGATGTTAAACTTAGAAGGTAATGAAGAAGGAAATATTGTAAAAGAAATGAAAAGTGAGGTTGTAGCAATGGATAATCCTTTGTAGTACATGGAGACATTGACGAATTTGGAATAATAGTATGAAGAAGGGTACATGGAGGAGTTTACAAATAAGAAGATGACAGAAGAGAAGAATGAAAGATTGAGGAATGATAAAGGAGTGGGAAGTATAGAAGAAGAAATCATGAGGGTGTTGAAAGTTATAGTGCAACAAATAATTGGTGAAAATTTTAGCATGTAGAAAGAAGAGTGTGAAGAAGAAGAGGTAGGTGTAGATGAGGAGATGGTGGAAATATTAAATTTATATTTTATTGATATTGATATGTGTAGGTGTAGTGATAAGTGAGAAACGAGGAGAATTTCTTAGTGGAGGATGACTTATGGTGGGTTAATTATCATGGGAGAGGAAAACATGAGTAAAATTTGGTGGGTGTGGATGGTTTAAGGTGGGTTGAAACCCACAAAAGGAAAGAGAAAATATAAAATATTTTTGAGGAGGAGGTAGAGCTATGGTGGATAAATTTTAAAAATGAATAAAATATAGATGAAAAAATTTGGTAGAGGAAGAGAGGATTTGTTCCAACTAAATGTTGGAAAAAGAGATGCAATTTTTTTTTCAAGGTACCTATCACAACATTGGAGTGTGTTGAAAATTGTAAATATTTTCTAGAATGGTAGATCAACTACTCAACTCCATTTTGTAAGCCCATGTTCACAAAATTCTTACATTTTATGTTTGATGTAGGATCATCTAGGTCCACAAGCAATCCTACATCACCAAAAATATTTTCAACTTTATAGTTTTACTTTTCTTCAAATTTTGTGTACTTGCTAATTTGAAGTTGTCATTTTTTCAAAAGGATGTTATAAAAAGAATGCATATTTAGACCCAAATCAAGAGGTTGCATGGATATTTTCAAGCTATTATAGAACAGTGACAAGAAGACTATATTTTCTATTACAAAACCTATGCATTAAAGGTTGATATAGACATACTATGTGTGTTATTGTAAGGGTTGATGTCTATATAGTTTTATATTTGGTAAAAAAAAATTGCTACCTCAAGTATTAGGTTTAATTTAGCATGTGTTGATTAAATTCCATGAAGGTTGGTATTATTCAAATATAATTCATATATTGAAGATACTTGTTAAAGATACCAAATGCAACTTTATATTTCAAAATGTATTAAAAAATGTTTTCCTTATGTGGTTTAACTATTTGCATGTTGAGGTGGTGAGAACAAATTAGAAAAAAATCTTCATTTTACCATGTGATGTTTATTCTTCCATTTCTTGGTCATCAATTTTCATTTTCTAAGAGGCTGCAAAAAGATATTAGAGATGGAAAAAATAAGCTAAGGGGTAAGAGTTTGCTACAAGCTATGCAACTTCAATAGAGGGTTTTAAAAAATTGTAGCAATAAAAATCATAAGGGAATAATGGTATTTTGAAAGATCTCTCTATTGGTGGATTTTGAGATAATAGACAAGAGAAGGGAGATGTGACGAGGAAAGATGAAAAAGACATGTGGAAAAAACCAAAAAAATAAGAGAAATGGTAAGAAAATATAAAAATATAGAAGAGAGGAAGAAGGCATGGATAAGGGATAGTGTGAAAGAAGACACATGTGGAGAAGAAATTCTAATTGTGAATTAGTAGCTCGAGGAGTGAAACAAGTGTACAATCAATAGGGAGACAACACAAAAGTAACCAAAAAGCAGTATTAAAAAAAATTGAAATAAGGTGTAGTAGTTTGCTTAGGAATGCAAAGGAAGAAGTGATGAGTTCAGTAGAAATCAAGTTGCTTGTTGTTGTAAAATGAAGAAAACAATTTTTTTTTGTTCTTGTTGTATTTGTGTTTGAATTTGATGTTCCATAAATAATTGAATTGAAATTTAGTTGTAGTTGCTTGATTTGATTGTTTGATAAAACCCCCAAATCTTGTATACATCAATTGATGTCAAGTTCATCCAATGATAAATATTATTCATATCTAGTGTAGACTGCCTTTTATTCAAGCTTACCATAAATTCCAATAATCTCAACTCTTAAATATCTAGGTCTTGCATTGCTATATTAAATATTTCATTTTAAAATAATTAGTAAAGGTATTATATTAATTGAGCTAAAGATTATTTACATATTTTGACAAATATATTTTGGGTTTTAATTTACTATTACTTATAAATAATTATTTCAAATTAGATTTGATTCTTATAAATGTATTTAATCAATATTTGTTACAATTCTAATTAACAAATATTTTTTAACAATCAAACATAATATCAACTATATTGGTGGTGATTAATTTGATAAAAAATACCATATCATGATCATTGACAATGAACAATATAAAAGCCATACAAAAATACATACAAATCAATTCATTATTCAAAATAAATTTCTTTCCCTTTACAAATGTTTAGGTGATGCTTTCTGAGTCAAATCTAAATTTATAAAGATCTCACCATACAAAATTTTGATCTATGATCAATAATGCAACCACAACATAAAATCACAAGAAAATTAAACAACAAACTCCTTATAAACTTTCAAAATCACCACAAATATAATCTTTCATCTAAATAACTAATATTATTTCACAAATAAAACAAATAAAAATAACTAACCATTATATACCACTATATACTTATTAAAAAATAATATTTTATACTTTATGTTCAACATTAAAATTGTTTTCCCACTTTCATTTAGTTTTCCCATTACTCTCTCAAATGCAACTCGTACTGATTAACTGTGTATCTCCCTTTATGGTTTAGAGGTCGTTGCTTATGATGACAATCTAGATAATTTCATAGCAGGCCCACAAGTTTTCTAGAATGAAAGATGATGACGTTCATGGCTGTCCACGCAAAAACTCATGCAATGCATGCATACTTTAATATCAGAGTCTGAGTCTTATTTAAAAATGGTAAACAGTTATATACTATACTTTAATATCAGTTAGTCTTATTTAAAAATGGTAAATAGTTGTTCACATCACTTCCATGACTATTAGACAGAATTCAAGCAATGTGTACACTCTACTTAAATATCACACTATTTATCAATCATCACAGTCTTCATCAATCAAACCAACAATACTATTTTTAAACAAATTCTACTTAAATATCTCTCTCTCCATCATATATATGTAGCTCCAGAGTTTATAGTGCTCACACAATTTTTTAGATGACAAGAATAGGAGAACATTACATTCAGAATCTCACTTATTACTATTGAGTCTATTCAACCTAAATTCATATCATGTATGTACATTCAAACATCACAGTCTTCATCAATAAAATAAACAATAACATTTTTACACAACTCTATTTAAATATTACACTCTTCATCATATATTCATAGATATATATGAACTAAGATATTCATCAATAAACTAAACAATAACATTTTCTCACAGCTCTATTTAAATATTACACTCTTCATAATACATTAATATATATATACATATATATGGGCTTAGAGTTCATAGCTCTCACACAGTTTCTGAGATGGCAACCATAGTAGAGCATTACGTTCAGAATCTCAATCAAGTGTCTCACGAGTTTCTTGTTCCAGCCAAAGGCAGGCCCTTATTTGAAGATGGTGTGTTTGAGGAGCTGCCCTTGGTTGACATGAGCGAGCCTCCTCACCAACTAAAGCAGAAAATCTCTGCAGCTTGTCAAGAATGGGAATTCTTCCAGGTGATATATACATAATCAACACCAATTCAGTTTACCCAACAAATTTATGAGTTATAATTGCTTAGTTTAACACTCGTGTGATCTATTACAGGTGGTGAATCATGGTATTCCTCTAGATGTGGTGGAGAATGCAAGGAAAGCAGCAAGAGGCTTCTTTGAGCTTCCAGTCGAAGAAAAAATGAAATGGGCTCGAGAAGAAGGGAAAACAGATCAGATTGCTGGCTATGGACGTACTGAAGGCTTCAGAGGACAGCATACTGACTGGATGGATTCACTGTATGCCTTCCTTGCTCCTGATTCGCTCAAAGCTCGCCATCTCTGGCCCTCAACGCCCACAGACTATAGGTTAGGCAAAAGTTCAAACTAACAATAATTCATGATGTTATTGAAAACCCTAGGTTTTCACAGCTAGACATAATTATATGTTTTTAGATATTAGTGTGTAGTATTTTTTATTTTCTAGTTTGAATCTCTTCAAAATCACAGTCGCGGAAATTATAATTCTGATTGGCTAACGATCAGGTTTAAACAGTACACTGTAAGTTTTGTTTTGTTCAGTACACTGTAAGTTTTGTTTTGTTTGGGTGACTCATCTGAAATTATATTAACTATCCGAAAAACTCATACAATTTCAGATAAACAACCTAAACAATGCAAAACTTAGAGTCTGCTCAAAAGCTCGTGATCTCTGACCCTCAATTGCCCACAGACTATAGGTTAGGCAAAAGCTCAAACTGACAAAAATTCATGATGTTATTGAAGAACAAATATTTTCACAGTTCCTTAGCATATTGCTTTACTTTGCTACTCTTTGTTTGGTTTTAATTTGCAGAGAAACAATAGAAGAGCTTGGGAAGGAATCTAACAAACTTATGACACATTTGCTGAGTATAATATCGGAAGATTTGGGTATGCCCAGTGAGGGTCTGGACAAAGAATTTGAAGGTCACAATCTTTTCTACAGGACGAATTATTATCCGCCATGCTCACATCCAGATAAGGTGCTGGGCACTCATGCACACACAGACCACGGTTCACTTACTATACTTGTTCAAGACAATGTCTTCGATGGCTTACAAGTTGAGAAAAAAAGTGGGGGTTGGATCTCTGTTGCTCCTGTCCCTGGTGCTCTTGTTATCAATCTTGGCGAATCTCTTGTGGTGAGTGTGACTTCAAAATATTCTTCAAATGATCTGAGTTAACTGTAATGTCTGTGAATTTCAGGGAAACTGATGATAGAATACATTTGTGATGGTGCAGAAACTGTGTGGAGGTAAGTACAGAATTGCTCTGCACAGAGGCGCGGTAACAAACAAAACTACAACCATGACACTTGTGCTTCACTTGGATCCTCCGCTCACTCTTCCATCTCATTGAACCTCCTCACAACTATATCACACACAGCTACATAGATGCAAGGAGTTTACCTCATCCCTGAAGATCTATATATTTTCTGCAGACATGTTTGAATATAAATAATTCGCAGTTGAAAACTGTGTGGTTTAGTAGTAAGACCATTTGGTTTGTTCCAACATGGATTATCAGAGTTTTATTCTCTAATGTATGTTTTATAAGCGAGAGTTATATTATCAGTTTGTAACAGTTGGAGATGTTTTTGGCTGTGGTTTTATGGAGGGGGAGTTTATATAAGCATAATAACAAAATTTCAGAAAGTTGGTTTCATGATTAATTTTTAACAATAATAAATATTAAATTTATGATTGTATAGATAAATATAAAAAAATATTGGTAGAAATTTTCAAAATTATAGTTGAATGTAATGTGGTAGCAAGATTTGAAGAAGTGGATGAAGAAACTTTTAACTCACTCCAAAAACGCCTATTTATATATTTAACATAATTTGATTTTTTTAATGAAGTTCTTTTCCATGATGACTACAAAATTTAGTGAAAAATATAAAATAAGTCAAAGAAAATCACGGTGACACTAAATCATTTTGCTAAATTCTTTGTTATACCCCACAAAATTTGAATTGTTCAAATAAAGAGTGAAACCATTATAAGAAAATATATAATTGTTTTATTATATGAGATTTTCTTTTAAGTTGAGGAATTTGTTTTAGAAGTGGTTAATTAGAGAGGGCTTAATTACAGTGAAGTTTTATGGTCAATGTTGTTAATTTTGTTTTGGATATTGGAAGGTTAAGTATAAAAAAAAAAATTAAAATGGAATATTGGGTATGTGAATGGAAATGAGAGATCAAAATGGGTTTTAAGTGGTCATTTTTTCAAAAAAAAAATTTAAAAAAAATCTTGGAGGAAAAAGTGAATATAGTTATGTTCAAAATTTAAAGACATAACATGAACAAGATTCATAGTGTTTTGAATCTACTTTCTAAATTATTATTGTTTTTAAATGGCAAAGATTAAAGGTTTCAAATAGGAGGAGCACACAAAGTGCTCTTATTTTTTTTAGAAAAATATAATTGTGACCAAATTTTTGCTACAGCTCAATTGGTGGAGCTGATTAAATATTGTTATATTTGAAAGTAAAAATTATAGTTATTTCTACATATGCTTAAGTGTTGTTTGCATCTTATTTATCATTTACTAAGTGATAGTTATGCATTGCAATGAGAAAACTGAGTTTCAGGAGTTGCTATTTAGTGTTTCACAATCAAATGGAGTACAAAATTGAGTATACAAATGGTAAAGCATGACTGAATTTTCTTTCATCTATTTCATAAAGTAATTAATATTTACAAGATTTCATTTGATTGCGAGAATACAAATGACAAGTACAACTTTGCATTTCAATGCATTTTCTTTCAAAATGGAAATGAAAGAATGAAATTAAATATCCACACAAGCTGTGGATGTAACTATTACAATGCATCATAAGTAGCATACTACACTACAGAAGATGCATGAAAATGAAAAATCAAATAAGTATGGACATAATCATCATTGCCTGTTGTTGATGACCGATGCAGAAGTGGTGCACCATCTGTCTTCTTCAAGCTCTGATTGACCTGTATGACGGAAAAGAGGGTTGTTAGAGCCTCGACTATATTGAACATACCTACATGAACCATCAATGATAATGTAGAATGCTACTGATCATACACTGAAACAATCAAGGAGCAGAAACATGAACTAAAAAGGGAAACATCATCATTACATATTGCTTTTATACTAACATTGTTTGTTTCCATGTGCAAGTATAGGCAAATTCATGTAGTTGATTATTGTTTGAAGACCAAACATGTGGAGAAAAATTGGCTCCCACAAGGGTAGAGCTCGACATGCTACCCTGCATACATTACATGTGGGGCTAAGTAGAGAAGCACTATACAACTGAAGGAGTAAAGGAGAGTTCATTTTTCAAGCCATCAAGCCAATTGTTCACTCATAGCAATCAATTTTTTTTTTGAAAGCTACAGGTGGACAGTTAATTTAAATGAGCTCAATCAATTCAACTGAGTACATTCATCTCAAACATTGCTGTATGGTTTGTATTCTTCTGCCATAGTATTATTTGTTCATCATGTTTATGATATTATGCAAAGTTCAACAGTGTTCATGCTCATGATGGTGATAGTGAATAGGCATACATAATGCCTCACTAATAAGAGCATTATTTAACAAAGAGCACTATTTCAAATTTTCATTTTAGAGGAGAGCAAGTGTATGGAACAATTTTTATTAAATGGAGCATAAAAATGTATGAAGAGTGCCAGGCTAAAGACCAAGAATATGTAAGGATAGACAAGCATGAGCGGAGCTTCATATTTTCAAGCATCAAGTAATTCACTGTGTTATGTATCAATGCAACTGTGGTATTAATTGGAAGTGAACAGTTTAAGGAATATATCATTAATCAACATGTATTCCAAATACAGTTTGTACATCGTTGTGTCTGAAATGGAAGCAATTCAAAGTACATTGTTTCAGAAAGTTGTTTGTATCATTCAACAATGCTTTTAAGAATATTTAGCATGGAGTTAAAGGAAAACAAACATGGATAGATCGAACAAGAATTAAAATGTGAAAAAGTTGTTTCCAGAATGAGCAAAGAATGACAAAGCATGAAGGAGCTTTAAAGATGCAAGTAAGCAATCTGTATGTTTTCAGAAATAAAATGGAGAAAGGGTCACAAAAATAGGGGAATGCTTATTGATTTAAAGTTATAGTCACGCATACCCATTTGAGTATGTCAAATTCAAATGCAAATTTACCCAGATTTCTACTATTTTCAGGAAAACCCACATGGAGTTTCATTAGAATATAGAACTTGTATAGTGGTGGGTTGAGTTCAAGCTCTTATTTTCTAGAAATGTAGAGTACATAAACATTCTTTTCAAAATACTGATTACCCATGTTGGGTTCTCAACAGAAATATAGAGGAAAAGAGAGATAATTGTTTTCTTCAAAATAACAAATACCCAGATGAGTTTTATCTCAAAAATGCTACTACAGAATGCTATCATGGGTTGAGCCAAATTTTGAATAAATAGCAAAATATAGATTGTTGTTTATTTTTTCAGAATACCCACATTGGAATTTTGAATCAAAATATATGGATTTTTTTATCATTTCCAGTTTTCCCATGTGATGGTTTTCAATAGAAAGGCGAAAGAAATGTGTTCTATTTAAAATATCATGTACCCATGTGGGGTTTCATTACAATACAAGATTTATGCAATGCTCTCATAGTCGAGCTTGAATGTAGGAAAATCACAGGAGTAAGTGTGATTTCTTCAAAAAACAATGAATGCCCACATCAAGTTTTTGTCTCAGAATCAAAGAGAAGTAAAACGTAATCATGGGTCAAGCCCAAAAAAGTTCCCAAATGCCCAATTTGAACATGTACATGGTGTGGCCTAGAGGGAGCCCTTGGCTCACAAATCATTATGAACTCACAGAAGAATTAACTCTTGTTAATTTTCTTTGAATGAAAACAACAAGGAAAGCAAAAAAGAAACAAAGGCTTACCATCATTTGTCTGTTAAGAAGCCTCGATTGAACTCTCACAAAGATTTCAAAATTCAAAATCGAGCTCATATGTGGCGGCTAGGTGGATGCAATGGTAAATAAACATAGAGATACAAGAATGCATCAAAACAAATACAAATGTCACAGCCTTAAGGCCAAAATCTTGTTCAGAACGAAGCAAAGGAGTTCACAAAAGCCTGCCAAAGGTTTAGAAGCAACTTACCACCTGTAGATTCAACAGGAACAACAACAATGGAGCTCAAATCTTCTTTAGAAAACTAAAACCCTAGCTCATGGTAACGCTCACAGCAGAGCCTTTTCCTTCAAAGCCAAGTGATGTAAAATGATGCAAAAAATGGGGAAGTGATGGTTTTGTCACTTAGGGTTTTCGCCAACCCTAAGTCGGCTTAAGGGATTTCCCCTTAGTTTTTTTTAAATTATCAATTACCAAATCAATTACACATAGTCGTGGTCGATTCCTTATGTTTGGTTTTGAAGTTTATCAACTCCTAAGTCAAAAAAATCAATAATAAAACTGTAATGAGATTTTAATTTTGGCTTAGGGTTTTATTTTTAATTGATTTTATAGAAATCAATTGTAGGGATGATATATGCATTATATTTTATGATTTTTTGAGAAAATCAAGCATTGTAATGGGAGAAATAAGTGATTTTTTTTGCAAAATATTTTTTGAATCTTTAATTGCAAAAAAATTAATCTAATTGACAGAATATAAAATTTGCAAACCATGTAAAGCAGGATAAAGTGATATTTTATAAATTGCTTTAATTCTTCACTATTTTTAGCAAATTTCTTTCTTTCTCTTTGGGTCGGATTTGAGATTCATACTGGAGAGATAAGGTGTTTTTTTGCTTTAAAAGCAGATTTAGCCTATTTTTAGAGGTTTGATAGTATGTCCATGCCAAAAGTGTGTTTTTTCTGATTTTGTGCAATCTTTTGGTCAGTTTTGATACCTTTTCTTGAGCTTTTCTTTTTGAGCTCGGATTAGGGTTTTGAAGTTATTTATCTTGAAGGAAAACTTAGTTTTTCTTCTTCTTAGTTCAGATGATGGTTTCTTGCTCTTAACATTTTGAGCTTGTAAAATTATTTGTACTTAGTTTAGACAGACACACTCTTTCAGTTTCAATAAAGCACTAGAGTTCTCCTTTTCATTTCTTGTCTCATCCTTGTAATAGAAATTTGATTTCTTTGTGTTTTCAAGCTTAAAGCCTTATATGTCTTGCTTTTATGAGTCTTTACATAGAATTTCATGTTTTTAGGTTGCATGATGTATTCAATACTTTCGAATCTTCATGCAAATTACTGATGAAATCATGTACCAATGAGATTGTGAGAGCTATTGTAATAGAGGAATTGTTGTGAGTGATAGAATTTGGATCTTAGAAAATAAAGTGAATCATTAGTTAGTTTTAAATTTCATTTTTAGTTATCCTTCTACCCTTTTCTTGAAAGTCCCTTACAATAGGATCCATCCTTAGAAGAACCAGCTCACTCTGGAGATTCATTTTCACAATGAGTTACCCACAACTCGAGAATGTTTCCATGTGTCAATAGATTGCTAAACTTTTCATCTTTAGTAGGGTGCAAATCTAATTGACAACAATAACATAGTGTTTGGTGTGCTCCCCTAAAATGTTAACCTTATTTTAGTATTTCAAAAATCACTTTGGTGGGAAAATTCATCTTTGGTCATTGACATGCAAGTTCAACCCTTTGGGTTTGATGCCTAAGAAAAATCCAACCCTAAGGGTTGGTAGTTTCCAAGAATGTTGACATGAGCTTGTTATGAGAAAAATAAAAAATAATCTAAATGACATGATTTTAGACTATTTTTATGTTTTCAATACATTTTTATGTTTTCAAAAAAAAATTATGTTTTGGAAAAGATTAAAAAATAGTCTAAAATCATGTGACCATTTAGAGTATTTTTTATGTTTATATATATATCATTTATCTTTAATGATGGGTTATATCATGCTTTCATTTTTTTAAATATCACTTCATCTCTCTCCATCTCTATCTACCCCTATATCTCTCCCTCTCTCTATATATCAATTCCTATCTCTATCTTTGTGTGTATTTTCATATGTCTATCTCTCTTTCTCTTTCTCTGTCTCCCTTTCTGTCTCCCTCTCCCTCTCCATCTCCATATCCATCTCCATCTCCATATCTATCTCTATCTTCCTCTCTCCCTGTCTATCTCTACATACCTCTCCCACTCTCCCTCTTCCTAGATCTCTATATCTATATCTCTATTTTCCTCTTTCTCTCCCCTATCTCTATATCTCCCTCTCTTCATCTCCATCTTTGTATCTCTCCATCTCACTACCCCTAAACCTCTCCCTCTCCATTTTTGGTGTTTGTCATTGATGTGGAGGCTTGATTTATCATTGATGTCAAAAGTTGGAAGGTTGTTGATTTTGGTGATGTTTTTCATTGTTGATCTCATTTAGTGTAAGCTTGTTCACATTGTGTTGATGCAAGTTGATGCAAGGTACTTGTTCATTTCATTTCATGGTGATTGATATGACAGAGGTATTCTTTCATGCAGTAAGAGGTATTGAGGTAGTTCACTCATTTCATTATTGATACTCTTTGCACATTCATCTCAAGAAGTTTCTTCATGTCATGATGGTATTATTCATTGATTCATTTTATGGTTCATTTCATGATGTTGAGAGGATTGATGTCAAGAACCACCTTGAATATGCAAAGAGCTTTCTATCACCTGAATCATCCTAAGTTCATGGTTTTCAAAGATACTTGTTCTTGTTCATGATGTAAATGTAGTGTTCAGGGTGTAAAAAGATGTTTGATGTCAAAGACACTTGTTCTCATGACAAGGCACTTGCAGATCATTTAGAGGTATTTATGGAGGTGATGAATTGATAAATTTATTGATCATTTATATGGAATCCTTCTTTTCATAAATATTCTTTATCATTTTATGTTATAATTTAAAAGTGACTTTCTATAGTAGGTTTAAAGTCATTTAAGTGACTATTCGAAGGGGTTAAGTCCATTGTTAACCAATCCCCTTAGGGTTAATTGGCATGAAAGGTTAATGATTCATATTAAACCACCTAAAGACAAATCAAAGGCTATAATTTAATCTATGTATTGGCCGGTGTTGATTATCAATGGAGCTCTTATTTAAATCTACATAACAGTCATTTCTTGAAGATATCCTTTTGATGGGCTTATGAGTGTATTATCTTTGTTACAATTATGTGTGGTTGATAACTGTTTGAAGTTGGTAGTGGAATGAGGATCTTTGAGAATGCTTTGAGTGGATTCTCAGTATTCTTGTGTGGAGAGTGAGAGTATGTAAAATTTGGTGAGATCATTCTTTTGAAGTGTTAATATACAAAATGAGAGATAGCATTACCAATTAAGGAAAGGTTTCATACTTTTGAAAGATTGGATTTTTGTTTGTCTATGTTCTCTAAATAGACTAATCATCTGAGTGAGATAGCAAGCATGTGGAGTTTGATTTTATATCAAAATTATGCACAATGAGGGAAAATTGAATGTTAGTACTTTATGATGCCATTATATCATTGTGTTCATGAAGTGTGTTTTTTTTTTCATAGAAGTGTGATCTGATTGAGAATATTGATTTTTTAAGTTTGTAAGGATAGTGTGTATATGCTTTATATGTGAAGATGTTCATGTGATTGTAGTTGTCTATCTAATAGGAAATCACTAAATTTTGAATTATTATTTTTGACCATTCAAAGAATGTGATAGTAAAAAATGTGTGCAGAGATTCAGTGAAATTTTTGTCCACATATGTATCAGTATAATGGCCATTCATGTATGCAAATTTGAGTGTTGATTGTTTGTCTATCAAAAAAATTTGAGATGTCATTTGAGTGTCTTTCCTATATAAATGTCATCTCGCCAAACACTAATGATTTGAGTTCATTAAATTTTACACCCTCCTATAAAGGAGAGAAAAAAACATCGCAATCTAAGCTCAGTATTGCGTAGGCATGACATCTGGTACTAAGCAAGATATATCTTTGCCGCAAACTACAAGAACACCTTCTATTGTTGATCAAGAGGGTATCTTGTTGAGACTCCTCCAAGATCACTTGATATCTCTCCCTCCAAGAACTTGAAATAAATTTTATTACAAGAGTTCATGGTCATGCCACTAACAAATGTAAGGCTTTAAGTAACAAAATTCAACATCTTCAGGAGTGTGGTGCTCTTCCTTGTGTTGAAGCACCTACTTCCTCTAGCTATAACTTATTTTTATCATATTAAGCTCATCCTTGTCCTACACTAAGTGGGGGAAAGGGGTTAGATATCCTTGTCCTGTATGTCATTTATCGTTGTGTCTTCTAGCTAGTTGAACACCTTTCATGTACATATAAGAGCAAGAATGGGATGTGGACGAAATTCCCTAAATTGGCTCGCATGTAACATACTTATTCATGATGTAGCTTATCAAAAACATATGACTTTCCATAGGGCTTTCTAAATAAGCTCTCATTTATTCTTCTACTTTAAAGGAATTTCTCATAGTAGTGGTGTTAGCAACCGCTTTAAAGTGGGGGCATACATCGACACTCATATTTCACTGTGTGATTTTTCTTCTTCCTACGATGCATCCTTTTCTTGGTGGTGTCATTGGGCTTGATTTCCTCCAAGAGTGTGATACTTCTTTGACACATCCTCTCTTGGAAGCATTAGGTACAATGTTCTCTAAGAAGAGATCTTGCACGAACTAAGCAAAATCCCTTTGAACATTCCTTGCACTATTTTACATTTACAATGTCTATGAGTTTCAAGCATACAGAGTTTTGCTTGCCTCATGGAGCTTGAAGATCATTTTT